>BGNK01002998.1:1911-84910 GCA_003297005.1 Symbiodinium sp. clade A Y106 | reverse complement strand
AGGCACACGAATTTGTCAAAGACTTTGATATGAATATTGAGTTCTTGTTTCCTATTTGTCAGCAGTATCCCCATGTGTTCACAGACCCGCACACACCCACAAACCCACACGCACACGCACACGCACAGGCACAGGCACAGGCACAGACACACAGACACACAGAGACACGCACACACACACACACAGACACACACACACACACACACCCCAAAATTGAACCCTAAGCTAACAAAACCTATACGTTGCTAACCCTGGTTCTTGGAGAGTCTTGCGCTGCTGCCTCAGTAATCCTCGACGTGCTTTGGCAGAGGCCCAAGGGTTGTTACTGTTTCCGGCAACGATATGCAACCTTCGTGCCAAGTGCCCAACAATAAGCCACATGCTGAACACCAGATCGTGTGCTTGTCGAGTCTGTTGACAAGAGGGTTTGGGGAACAAGCTAACAATAAGGAACTCTCATATAACATCGGTACAATTTCGTAATCAACCCGACATCCTGTTTCGCACGCCTGTTCTACTACTGCATACAACCGTTGGCCAGTGCAGTTGTGAGGCCCCTTCGTCACCTCTGCACATCCGCCTCATGCACATGGGTTTGCAGGGCTTCGTAAGCTATACAGGCTCACAAGCATTGGAATAGAAGCCCCGAGCCCGAAGAGTGTATTTGGGAAGGGCTCCTTTAGCCAGGGTTGCCTGAAGGGTCAGTAAGAGCCGCTTATGCTTTTGGATGCTGCAGCTCAACTGAACCACTCTCTACACTGTCACCAGGCAGTCCAGGTACCTCCCGCACATGTGATGTGTGGCGCAGCTAGCCCCGCAGGTTTATCAGACATAAACACTTGCATCTCCACCGAACTCCGACAAAGCCACTGCAAGTTGCGAAGCCTCCAAAATTGACTTCCACTGCCCAAGCTGCGGCGAGATGAAAGGTCAGCTGCCAGCCATGTAAACGAAGATGCTTAGTGATGGGACCCTCAATTACTACCTCAGTTTCTCAATAAATAGTTCACAAAGCGGCTGAGCGTCTGGGCAGAGATAGCACCCAAAGAAGACGAAACCCGTAATCCTAACAACCCTGCAACCTCAGCACTGCACCCGACATGCCTGCTACACCCAACCCCAAAGCCATGCTCTAAACCCTTGAAGCCATACATCTATACACAGAGAGAGAGAGATATATATATATATGTATTTTCTACATCAAACCCGAAATGGATCTAGCACCACGACAACACCCACTAAGGTCTGCGCGCTGCAAATCGATCTGGAGGTTACCACCTGCTCTGGCTTTTGTGGCTCCCTGTTAGCACTTCAAGGGTTACTATAATTTAGGGGCCTTGATAAGTAGAATAGGGTTCTGGGGCTCATTATAGTGTAGTTCTAATAAGGAACACCCAAAAATAGTAAATAGTATAGGTAATTATTTAGGCCCCTATAGTAGGCGCTCTGTCAGGGTTCCAAAGCTTCAGGCATTGCAGAACGGGTTTTGCTGAAGAATGGGAATCTTCAATCCTGCGGGCATTTGCCCGCGGTATGAGGGCTAAGAACCACAAGCCGCGGAATCCTATCCCTGAGACGCCGTAAACCCAAAACAGTCGATGCGAACATCGAAACTGAAAGACTCCTGGGGCCTTGCTCTGGACAGTAGCCTTAGCATCGCCTGACCTGTAATTGCCACGTTCAACCGTTCTCGGAATGAGGTTTGGGATCCCAGGCTTAACCGTCAGGCTGACAGGCCCTAAAGCAATCTCACGCTCTGATCGTAGTCAGGCAGGCCGGACCATGCACCAAAGGCAACAAGGGGGCGACGGGCGAAAGCCCCAAAGCCTCAGATCCAAAACTGAAAACCGTAAACCCCGATTTCTACTGCTATAGGATCCCGTAACATTGAAAACACAAGTGATGAGAGCAAGCGACACTGTAGACGAAAGGCAAGACCCCTGACTGGCAAACACCCTTTCCATAAATTTAAAGAGGATTAGACTAAAGATACCTTAACCCTACCAATGCCCCCATGAACCGCCAACATCCGCCGGGGAGCGGCCCTCAATCTCACGGACCTTCTGTAAGAGCTCACGCTGAATCCTGAGATTCGTTGGCTTCACTATGCAAGAGTTCTAATAACGGTCTTATACTACATGCTTTGGAAGGCTGATAATGGTGCTGTAGCTCTGGGTATGAACTTTCACATTAGGGTGTTTCGTTCATCGTTCGTGTTCTTGGATGTTGAAACCTTCTCCTGTCGCCATGTGTTCATTCTGCTGATGCCTAGGATTAGGGAAGGTGGGAGTCTGGAGCTCCGGGGGGCGAGGGAATTGAATTTGGACTCGGGTTTCATGGATTTGGGGCGGGTCTGGGGTTTAGGGTACGTAGTCTTGGGGTTGGGGGTTTCAACCTTTTTGGGGCTGAGGGGTGCAGGCATCATGGGGGCAAGATTGTGATTGAAGGCACCCCCCAGTGCTCCCTTGTGCTAACAGGTAGCTATCCCGATTCCCCACTATGAGCTCCCACCCAAAACCTACAAGGGCAATAATACTTGCCTAGGTGAAGTTTCAGCTCCTACATGGCACCTAACCACACTCCGCAAGACGTGGGCTTTTCGCATGGAGCCCTGAACCTTTGAACCGTGAATGCCAAAGTCTCGCTGCGACTTCAGGCTTCGATTTCGGGCTCTGGGCCTTCAGGGCGTGAAACCCTAAACCCGAAATTGGGAAAGCCTACTTCTAGGTTATGGTTTAGGGCTTAGGCTAAGGATTTAGGGTGCTGTGTGGGCCCCCAAGCCTGCTCCTTTTCAGCCAAGAGTCCTCTCCGCCTCCTGGCCACGACCGTGGTAGGGTTTAGGGTTTAGGGTTTTTTTTTTAGGGTTTAGGGTTTAGGGTCAAAATCCCTGACTTCCAAACCCGAGTCCCTAGGCCCCTCACGGCCCTGACAACCTGAAACCCCACTCTTCCAAACATCCTGAAGCCGGAACCTGTCCTCGACTACCTGGCTGCGTTTGAGGCAGCCTTCCTTAGACTAGGACTTAAGGTTCGCGGTTTTAAGCTAAATCAATTCTGTAGCCTTTTATGCGACGGAGTGCAGACAGAAACTCCTGTGGGTGTTTGGGATTTAACTGACGAAAGAGATCCTGAGTGGGAAACCCTGATAAGTTGACGTGGGCCCCGGAGCCACAAAGCAATCTTTTGTGGAGCCGAACTTAGCATTCATCATCGGAACATGAGTCACCGGCTGTTTGCAATATGCCCCGAAGAGGATCGAAACTGTTGCCGTGGCTTGGAACCCAAAGCCCTTACCCTTCGTCGACAAGAGAATTGCAGCCACAGGCTTGCCTCCTTCAGGCGGGAAGTGTCGTGCATCGACGCCTGCACTCAGGATCAAATCTTCTACAGGCCCCTGCACCTGGTGTTGACGCTTAACCCTAAACCACCCCCCCCAAACGGAAACCTGAATCCCGCCTAGAAGTCTTTGTCCTTCATTCATATCTATCAAGTGAAGCTTCAGGTGTGGCCGTTGTGTTGAAAGGCTGAACTAGACTGTGGTTTTCGGTGGGTTTGTCCTGTACACGAACCTACGGACGAGCATTACCGACTGCTTCGGTCCCCCTGTATTAGGGCGTAGGTTTTTCAAGCCCTGACACCTGAGTGGTTTTGGGCGTTACGGTTCAGGCTTGTGCGGGTTGACGGGGAGGACTGAGCTAAGGTGGAAGTCTTGTGAATTTTGGGATAAATTTGACTATATTACTAGTACTCTTACTACTATGTAATATTACTCTTGCTACTATTTCTTGTGCTCTTACTGTCACTATTGACTGTTGCTGTTTAGTTGGGCTTGGGCTTAAAATGAAGATCTCCCGACACGTCCACACCAATCCAACTGCCGACCTTTGGCCTCAGATACCTTCTGTCGAAGGTTAAATAAGGTATATAGGTAGGTGCAGGGTTTAGGGCTTCAGGGTTCTAGGGCTTTAGGGCTTTAGGGGCTTTAGGGTTTAGGGGTTTAGGGTCAGTTGATCAAGGGGCCAGAACTCAGTACATTGCATGGGTTCAGGTTTCCGCTAAGGTTTTATGGCTTGGGGTTGCTGACGGAAGCCCTCCACTCCCGGACTCCGGACCCCAGAACCCAAACCACCGTAGTCCTAGCGCATCGAAACCAAAACAATTGCACAAGGAGACTGTGTGAGCCCTTGCATTTCGAGAAATCATGTTTGGGGATGCCTACCACGATTCAAGACATGACTTTAGTTACTCAAGATTCGCACACGCTATTTTGTATGTTTTGTTGGATTATTTGCAGTGGTCCTTCTGTTACCCGAATGCTCAGATTGCCCGGGCTTTCCAGCAACGCACCTCCCGCCATATGTGAAGGGTTGATCGTGCCTGTGAATTTTAAGCGTCAGCCGTGCGCTGATGGCCTCGCGCACTGCCATCTCGGCCGCTTCTGACTCAGACACTATGAGCAGATCATCCACGTACATGAGAATCAACACCTGCAAATAAGGAACCTTCAATGAGGATCCTTCCTGTAAGCCGACAGGGTTCTCGGTCGTCACTCCGAAGACCCAGAGGGCGAATCAGGGATGTAAGCAGCTTCAGCCACGCGAGAGAGGCGTTCCTCAGCCCATTCAAGGCGCAATACAACAAAAAGAAGACAACCCCCCCATTCCTATGGCTAATGTGCCCGGGTTTCAGAAGCTAAAGGACCGTAACGTAAACACCTGTTTGCAGGACCTTTATATCCTAGGGACGCCTACCTTCAAATCCTGAAACCCTCACCGGCCCTTTATAGACTGTAAAGAAATCGTCTAGTGACCCTTACAGGAGCCCTTAGGCAGCCTTGAAGGAGCCCCTAGAAGGAAGCCTTAAGGGAACCCTTAAAATCATCCTCAAGAGCTCTTAAATTAAGAGAGACAGTCCTTTTGTACATTAAAGGAACCCTTGAAAACAGCCCTTAACCCTAAACTCTAAACCCTCAAGCCCTAACCCTACTTGGAGGATCATGGGACTTAGTAAGTCAGGTTATAAATAAGGTAGTTATAGTTATAATTACTTATAACCCCAATTAAGGTACTTATAACCTTACTTACTAAGTCCCATGACCCTTTAATTTAAGTAACCCAAAACCTGAACCCAAAGAAGTTCCCGAAGCCCAAACCCCGAAACCCGCGGACTTCGGCCCAGCCTTCAGTCGACCCAACTCCAGGCGGAGGTCCGACATTTCGACTGCCCAAAGAAGGACATAGGGGGCACGTAGGGCTTAGGGTTTATATAGGGTTTAGGGTACCCAAAGAAGGAAAGAGAGGGCGTTTGGGGTTTAGGGTTTATAGGGTTTAGGGTTTAGGGTGCGCAAAGAGGGAACTAAAGGGCGTTCAGGGATGGGGAGATCGTTACGGGTGACGAAAAGGGATCTATGAGATTTAAGAGGAGGGCTTTAGGGATTAGGAGTTTAGGTTTTGCAGGGTTTTAGGGATTAAGGGAAATCTGTATAAAGGTTACTAAAAGGCATCTCGGAGATTTAAGTGGAGAGGCTGAGGGTCCCTTTGAGTACTGCTCTAAGGGATCCAGGCTAAGGTTTTAGGGCTTTGAGGCTTCTTTCTTTTTTGAGCTCCTTTTTGCACCTGCCTGATCCTCCAAGCGAGTACAAGGCGCGGAGGCTTCGGGGTTTAGGGTCTAGGGTTTTGTTTTTTGGGTTTTGGGGTTTTGGTCTTGGGGTTTAGGGTTTAGGATTTGGGGTTTAGGTTCGTGTTCAATAACGGCTGCATCAGTGCTTAGGAAAAGCTTAGAGAAAGATGAAGGGTAATGAGAGGGATACTTCTTGGTTTAGCAAGGGCTTGTTGGACTAGTGACGTGGTGCAGCGTCTGGGGTCTTCGCGCTTCTTTACGCTCGGAACTTAAGGCTTTGACTTGGGGTGTGGGAGTATAGCTCTTAGCATAGGTTTGGAAGTGTTGCTTCTTGGGGGTTTGGGGTCATGAGGTTTCGAAAGACAGGGTTTAGAGTTTTAACACTTTGGCAAAGTTGCTCTTCTGGCTTATAGAGTTAAGGCTTGGGTTTGAACTTTAGGGACAAGGGTTTGGGCTTTAGGAATTCAAGTTTTGGGGTTTTCCGGCTTTAGGCATAGTTCGGGGTGCTGTGCCTTGGGAATTGAGGGCTTGCGAGGTTGTAATTGGGTTTCCCGTGATCCCACACTTCCCTCCCAAGAAAAGCTCCGCATTCAGCCCAGGCTTCGCGGATTGCCCTGATTGAAATGGAGGTCTCAATGAAAACTAAGACTGTCTCATCTTCGCCAAAATCCGGCTCTGGTCACTAAGGCCCTTAACCCCGGCGCTCTGGTGCCCCAACAAGAAAATGATAGCTGAAGCTCTCTTTGGGCTTAAACCACGCCAAGATGCGTGGCAAGAAGCAGGGCAAGGGCAAAATTCCTTAATGAATGACAGCGCTACAACAGGGGCCATCATATGGTTTAGAGCTTAGGCTCTACCGCCTAGCGACGGCTGTGGCTCCTATCACTAAGTTCTACACCCACGCCGCCTGAATCAGCAAACCCTCGATCGGCCAGCCCAAACCGCTGAAGTATCCGCAGAGAACAGGCACCAAAGCGCTATCCTATGATTCAGTGCAGGATCGTCCTACTTGTTAGGTTTCATATGTCGGGGAGCACAGGGTCAGAAGCGATTCGGAGCAATGCCTTCGAAATGCCGGGAATGGATCTTGGCCACCTGCGCAGTCGCAGGCTGCGCCAACTTTGGATTGTTGGGCTTTGGTTTTGTTCGGTTCTTGTATTAATATTTTTAATAGCTCAAAAACTATTTCACTCATTTCAATTCATCAGCGAGGCTTCCAATGCCGCAGGCCTGCTAAATCGGGGATTACAACCCCGAAACTTCAAGCCAAAGTTGATGATCAAAATCGGTGATGACCGGAGTGCTGGGAGTTTTACACGATGCGTATAGTTATGGGAGTTTCCTAGTAGCATCCTGATGATCAGGAGCCTCGAAACATGCTGCCCCTACTGTTGTGAACCCCCCGCCTCTCCCCACATGAAATCCTATAAGCGACCCTGAAAACAACCCGCCATCGAAACTCGTATCGAGTGCTTTCGAAACCATCATAAAACCCTCATACACCCTGACCCTAAACCCTAAACCCTACACCGCAAACCCTATACCCTAAACCCTAAACCGTAGAGGCCCCAATCTATCCGAAGTCCACGCGAACCCAGGGCCTCTGCTTCCTGGCTTGACCTCAGGACCTGCAGCGAGCACAGGGCGGGGCTGAGGAAACTCGAGGTTTCAGGTGCAAAATGATGCAAGTCACGTTTAGTGTTGGTAGACTGGAAGAATAAGGGACCTGAAGTATTCGAACTAGGTGTAGGGGCGAACACTATGAACGGGGGCCTTGATAATTAGAAGTCTTTGGTAGGAGCCCCTAAGGTTCTATAAGGGCTACTAAAGGGCTTCAGTGCTGTTTAGTGCCAACCCCGCCGACACAAAAACATATATTTGCGGAGTACTTCCTCTTATTCTCCTAGACCCAATGTGCGAAACTCCAAGCCTTGGGCTGAATGCTAGACTCATCCCTTAATTAAGGAATATACCTTCAATTATAGTAGGATCCCTAACATGATTTAAGGAATATTACTGAATTAGATGAATGCTAATGTAGGAACCTGATTAAGAAACCTTGGGTCTTTATTAGGGTTCCTTATATGAATCCTACTATTTTGGGGTTATAGGGCCAGGGTTTCTTAATCAGGTTCCTACATTAGACTAGATGCCCATTGGGACATTTATGCAAACATGTACACAACAGTCGCCCGGCACAGTATCCTAGAAGCTTCGCTTGCCTCGCGTCTCATCTCCTCCACCTGCAGCGCGTCCTCGTGGGCGAGACGGCAAAGGCGGATGATTCGGGTTTGGGGTTTGGGCTTTAGGTTAGAGCTTCGAAGATTTGGGGCAGGTAGGCCTTTTGGGGTTCAGAGCCTTCTGATTGAGGAGTTTTTTCCAATTCGCACGATTTTCAGGTGTTGGGAAAGCCAGATCGAACCTCTCATCCCGAGCCGGTTGATGCAGTCGGATTGGTGCACAGTGCTGACTGGCCCGATTGGCCTTTGCTCAAAGAGCCCACAACGCAAAGGGATTCGAGGCAACTGGTGCATCTGGGAGTTCCGAAAATAGGGGACCCTAATGTAGTACCCTAAATAGTAGGATCCTGATTATAAGGACCCCCAAATAAGGTACCCCTAATTTTCGGAAACTCCCATATTGTTGGCAAGGTTCAGGGTCTTACATTTCGAGGCTTAGGGTCCAGGGCTCGGCTGAACTTAAGTTCCAGCCAGGGGTTAAGGGTTGCAGGGGTTAGGCATCTGAAAGGGCCAGGGCTACAAAACCCAAGGATTTGGGCCGTCGCGGGGTTGAGTGTACTGTAAACCCTTCTTGCTGGTTTGTTCTGCAGCGGCATCAGCCAGGGGAAGCCTTAGCAAACTCAAGCCCTTGAGCCTGTCAAACCCTACCCTCTCACGCCTGAACATGAAGGTCATTTAGGGTGGCCAGCAGAGTACATCGTTTCTGTACAAGGGACACATCAAGCATAAGGTTTCGGGTCCTGTGGAACCCCTAACTCTTTTCTCACTGTGTCCTCCAGCTTGTCAGAGAGATTCTGCAAGGAGCAACCATGGAGGCAAGGAACCACCTCGCAGCAGAGGGTCACTCACAGCACCCCAAGGGCCCAACACCCAGACAGGCTACACGACAACGACAGACGGTAGATACGTGCTAGATATACTCGCTGTACGAATCCAAATAATCGTAAATCCACCATGAACCCGAAACGCCAACGTCCTTAAACCCCGTGCCCGGAATACAGCGTCTACCTGAATCTTGCTCGGTTTAAACTTGATCTGGACGCCGGCATTTACTACCCCCTCGCCACAACTGTCACTCCGAAATCAACCGAATACCCCACCAGATGTCAAACCCTAGGGCTCCAGTTGCCTAAATAGTAGGATTTACAAACCACATAAGATGTAACCAAGTAATTTACCCATCCTTTAGACCACTGCATGGCGTCCTAGGGAAAGACTCAAACATCTTCCTCAATTGGGGAGAACTGGGCAGTGCAAAGTTTACCCATGTCACGAAAGTCAGCCTTCGAATAATATACGGGCCTGACTAATTAGAGTAGGGTTTTGGGGCCCATTATACTATAGTCATAAAACGGAACCCCCCAAAAGAGCATCGGCAAACATTAAGACCTCGACATTACAGACGGGGGAACTGGGCTGTCTGGATGTTAACCGCCCGGCACCCGCCTCATCGTCCAGAGCCTTGTGGAGCACCCCGATCTGCTGCGCCACAAGTGCCTGGCAGCCGGTATGCTTTTTTGTTTGAGCTCCTTTTTGCGTCTGCCCCTAGGTCGGTTTAGGGTCTAGGGTTTAGGGTTTAAGGTTTCCTGAACCAAGCTAGAGCCCCGGACGCTGCACCATCATCATAGAGTATAGAAGACTCGTCAGGCAGTCCTTCTGTCTGTCATGGAACAGCCGCAAGGACCCCTTCAATGCCCCCTCCTCCATATTGCAGTAACAAACATCAAAGCGCTTGAACACCTTTATCAACAGCCCCTTACAATTGGAAGGGCTTTGGCTCATTGCACTACATTCATAATAAGGAGCCCGACGGCAGTAACAATAATTTAGGCTTGTATATCAAAAGCCTATTTTTAACAGCCTATAAAAGCTCTTAATGAAAGCCGCTTTAAACGCCCAACTCTGAGCGGTTCCTCCACGACCTCGGCCGGTGCACCGGGCGCCGGTGCGTCCGCCGCCACGGCGGCAGCCAGGCGTTCAGGGAGCGTCTGGACTTCGGCCTCGTGTTGTTGTTTTTGTAAGTTGTAAATCAAACATAATATGTGTGCAGGAGATGCCAAAACCTTGTATTCGGGCCAAATAGAGAGCTTTTCTAGCTGTTCCGGCTCCTTCCTTTGTTGCGGTCCAGGGACTGATATGGGCGCTATGTTTCTTGAATGCTCCTCTTGAGCCAACAACTCGGTGTATATAGTCTCAGGCAAACTCGTAAGTCAGGGTTAAACAAGCTAAGGTTGGGTTCAGGAGTTCAAGGCTAGATCCGGAGCTCAAGGTATGGGAGTGTGAGTTTTAGATCATCGTCATCATGATCGTCTTCTAAACCAGAAGAGGGTTTAAAAAAAAAGAGGGTTTTTAAAAACCCTCTTCGGTTTTTAAAAGCCCTCGATCACCACACCCAACCCCTTTTTACCGGGCCTGGAGGCCGTGCAGATGACCCGGAAAGTCACCCAAGAGCGATGCGTTGGCCGCTGTGAGCTGACAGAGCGAGGCGTTGCTTCAGGGCTTTCAGTTGGGGGGGGGGGGGGGTTTTTGGGCTTGGGGCCAAGGTGGGGTTTGGGGGGTTGAGAATTTGGGGGGTACTCCTTTGGGGGCGTGTAGGTTGGTGAGAGAATCCAGGCTTNGGGGGGGGGGGGGGGCTTTTCGGCTTGAGGTCAACGTTGAGTTTAGGGTGTTGAGAATTTTGGAGGTACTGCATTGAGGGCCTTTAGGATCCTGAGAGAATCCACGCATCTTCACGGGTGTAGGGTCTTGAGCGACTGCTTGCGGGTGCAGGCCTTAGGGTTGCAGACTTTGTTGATCTAAACTTGGGACTCGACTTGAACCGCATATTTCCTAGCTCGTGAAGCGTGGAACGCTAGCCTCAAGCTAAGAGCCTAACAGGATACGACAGACATGGCAGGCAGCGCAAACGGTTCTTATAAGGGAGCAGCTACGCGCATGGAAAGTCTGCAGTGGCTTTGGGTTTGACCGAAGGGGCCGATATCACAGGCTTCCTTCAAGAAGATGACCTGACTTCCACCGCAGATTTCAGGCTCTCAGGTCTTAGCGGTTCAGGGTTGAGGGTTGAAGATGACAATAGGTCCAAGGAAGCCTTTCCGCTGATAACGGTGTCTTGTGCAGCAGCTTGCATTCGCCAAGACGGGATACTCTCCACCGGCTCCACAGAGTCTGAGTAAGCATTTTCACCCGACACCTATGCCTAAACCCTAAGCCCTTTAAAGGCCTCGCCCACCACCTTCCGGGAGGACTTCAGCTGTCAAGAAGGTGGCTGGAAACTGCTTTCCGGCAAAGTCTTTGGAACATAGGACAGTCCGCAGCAACAGCAGACAGTTGAACAGCAGTTTCCGGCCCATACTATCCTTTCCGCATCCTTGTTTTAATAAAGAACCCCACCGCCACCAAACAGGCGCTCTCTAAATGTCCCGAGGGCCCGATCAGACCTAAACCCCAAGACCCGAAACCCTAATTCCAGGGCCCTATGAGCCCGGAGGCCTCCTGCTTCATGGAAGCCGTCATCTGCTCGATGACTCGGGCCTGCGTGTCCTACCTTTGGAATGTGGGTATTGTTTTATATTTACGGGATGGGATGCAGGGATTTCGGTGCGGCGTAGAGGGTCTGAAGTTTTTTTGGTTATTCTTAACTCAGGACAAGGGCCTCAGGATAGCGGAGCTTCGAGTTCACGGGCGCATAGGCGACGGTGCAGGTCAAAGTGTAGTGGTAAGGCGATCTTCGAAAGAGGTCTCCGTGAAGGAATCCGTTCGGCGCAGTAGATAGGAGTTAGGATTAGGGAGACCCTTGGGGATATAGACTATAGACCCTCTCAAACTATAGACCCTCTCAACAAGGTCCCACTTAAAGGAGCCAGAAGTAGGGTGGAGATGCTGAAGGTGAAGCCAGACCCATCGTTGATGAGGTGCTAATGACAAATTGTTTGGATGAGCACAACTGGGAGTTTCCGAAAATGGGGGACCCTAATATAGTATAGGATGCTTATTATAAGGACCCCAAAACAAGGTACCCCTAATTTTCGGAAACTCCCAACTGCTTCGGCAGAGTCGGTGCTAACGATTTTCTCGATGCCGAAAGTCTTGCGCTTCAGCGCCAAAAGCCCTGCAAAACGCAAACCGCGTCCCTGGTCACTTGCTTGAGCCCAACCCATAACTTCCAAGTTTAATAGTGCTAGGTTCTTGTTCAGGAACTTAGCTGAATAATACTTAGTTAATCAATAACTAAAGCGTAACTATTTTTTTAATGTAGATGTGTTAGCCTGCTTGATTGAACTAAATTCCTCAACAAGGACCCGGAGGAGAGTGCCTCCACATCTGCAAGCTGCGTGGACAGATCGGATCTGTGCTGTTCTGATGCGGAGTGCAGTTCCTTGCATTGCAATCGGTGGTCTATGCTTCGGTTAAGAAAGGGCCCTTATAAACCCGAAACAACTGTAGTATAATGTACCCTGAACCCTAAATATAGGGGCCTAAATAACTACCAATACTATTTTGGGAGTTCCTTATTATGAATATAGGTATATTGAGCCCCAATACCCTATTCTAATTATTAGGGCCCCTATATTATGCTTCGGTACTTGTGGGGTCTGATAGAAGCCCATGGTACTGTGGAAAGCATTATCTACACGCGCACGTACGTGCTCCACCGTTACTTCAGACAGTAGGCACACTGACAGACAGATGAATAGACAGGATAAGCTGGGAATGGCCTTTGAAGTCTGCTGCAGCTGATTCTGCAACTCTGCGATCTGCGAGCTCAGCGATGTCCAACGCTCCTGGTCCTGGAGTGCCCCTTCAACCCTCCATCCAGACCCAAATAGCCGAATATTGCAACAGCGCTTACGAAAAACCCTGAACCGAAACCATCCTAAACCCTTCCTGACTGAGACCCTAAGCCATACGCGGAAAGGGAAGCCTTCGGAAATTCAACTGCAAAAAAACGGGTATGTCTCAAGGAATGAATGCTCTGAACTCCATTCTCTTTCAGTCAGGGTCCTTCTAATAAACTGACGAGCTGTTTTGCAGTCCTCAATTTCCCGAATTATTGGAAAACCCTAAACCCAAAATTCTTGCACCCGCCCAGCCCCAACCCTCCAACCTTAACCCTAGGGGGTTTGGGGTTTAGGGTCTCCTCGTGGCTGAAAATGACATCAAGATTCTCTTCTTCTGGAGTCTTTTCTTGGATGTTTATGCTTTTTCCTGAGACTGCCATTTGAAGCTTCGGGTTCGCGGGCTCCGGAGGCCTAACCGGAAGCCGTGTATGACCGGAGAGGTCTTCGATACTACAGGGTCTTTAGCCAAATCAAGCTAGGCGTAGGAAAGAAACAGTACTCACGATCGTCACAGTTAGTTGACGATGCAATATCCGTAGAAGGCCCCGATATTATACCTGTCCTTACCATGATGCAGATAACCAATGCCATAACAACCACTGCATCTTCCAATCTTATCATGTCCGTAGCCCCTTTTGCGTAATTTGCAACTCAACTTAAACCCTGAAATGACAATCCAAATTCCCTAAGCCGCACCCATAAAAACCCTAAAAGCCCTAAACCTGAAACGCCAATGCCAATCCCTAAACCTTGAAAGCCAAACCCTTAGCCCAGTCCTCCTGCCGCCACATCCTCCACATCTCCTCTTCTAGGACATGGGTAAGGTCCTAATGTATCTACATTTTGCATATTATCCAACTGTTACTGAGTGGGGGCAGTACCCAACTTCTAGGGTATGGGCTCCCGTCGTATTTTTTCTCGGGATTTCTGCAACCTGAGAGATCCCCTTTCAGAAGCTCCTGTGCCAAAAAAATTGAAGATTTAACAAGTCCAAACAGTACTAGCTGAATGATTCTTAGGGTTTCCAAGGGCATATTTGTAATTACTTTGCTATACCCCAAACCCAGTTCTAAAGATTGAGTAAGGCTCTTGTAGTGGAACGCTGCAGAAGAGGGTTTGGGCTTCCCTGCATTTCGCTGGCTGTCAAGCACTCCAAGCTCGCTTTGCGCTGAAACTGAAATCCCTACTGTAGGGGTCGGAACGGCTAGAAGTATAGCAGAAGCCAGAAAGTTGGAACATCATTGGCCTCATGCCCTTACAGTAAAGTATAGGGAATCCCAGCATGAATCCTCCTAAAACTATGTTCCAACTTTCTGGGCTTCACTGTAATGTTCCCCAGATTTCCTCACCTATTTTAACTAGTAAGGCCCCGTATTCAATGCCAAACTTGAAAATCCGAGGCCCTCCGAAAGGCCCTAGGCCCCAAGCCAACCGAAACCCTGACCTGCGGATCCAAAAGCCGCCTTGCTTCTTTTAAAGATGATGCCCTTGACTTAGGTGTTATTTAGGGTTTAGGGTTTAGGGTTTAGGGCTACTATATCGTCAGTTCGATGATGGTACTCGTCGTGCAGTGAGCGTTCGGAAATAAGAGACACTGAACAGCTGGAGCCTGAATGCAAGGTCACGGAAAGGGAATCTCTGCTTCTGAGAAATCCGAATACTATAACCGGGAATATAATGAAAAAGGGCAGGAATAGCAAATCACAAAGTTATCAATACGTTTACTGTTCTTTCGGGTTCACGAATATAGGTTTATAGAAGATATAGAGCCCCCAAGCTCTCGTCAAATTGAATAGTTGGCAGTATAGAAGCTGGTACCTACACTCCAAGCATATTAAGGACTGAAAAAGTAGGCTAGGCTTTCGGTGTGCATGATAATGTCATTGCGTGTATGTGTGTGTATTTAAAAAATTATCTGTATATGTATATATATATATATTTATTTCTTTATTTCTAGTACGCGGACGATAAGGATACTATTTTCAATCTGGTATTTCATACAGTTCAGTTCGAGAGGTATGTATGCGGGCTTGAAAGCAGGGACTGGCGGCTCATCGAATCCTACAAACTGCAAAACCCTGAAGCATAGGAAGAGCTACAGTATAGCAATCCAGAACCCCAAACGGTTTAGGGTTTAAGGCTTAGGGTTTGGGCTTAAATGCGGCAAACAGCTACGACAGCTACGAATTACCCTATGATGCCCCATGGAACACCGTGAGCAACATCTGTCAGCCATTCTGCCAAGGCGAAGAACCGCAGGTCCTTAAGAGTGGGCCATTCAGCTTGCACCTGCAAGCGGGTTGTGAGCCCCATCGTGGGCTGCTCTTAGCTGACGCCTCTAAAACATAGTATGGGGTCCTTATTGAAGGGTTCTATAACGGGCACTGTAGGGGTTCTATAACAGGAGGCCTTAACGGCTAGACTAGAGTGTTGGGGTTGTCTAGTCCACTTGCAGAAAGAACCCTGAAGAGTTTTGTGATTTTGTCCGAGCCGCACAGCTATCTCACTGAGACCCTAAGCAGGCAGATGACAAATTACTGTAACACCTCTACCTGCGCTGCTCTAGGTACACGTACATACCTACCTACCTACCCACCTGCCTACCTACATACAACTTTACACTGTGTGCCGCGCGAACATTAACCCCAACGGTCCAAGTACACTATGATCGTATATACTCTCCCAAATTTCAATTCGCGGCATCCAAGACTACTATTCTGAACCCAAGGACCTAACGATTAGGTTCTTGGACCCCTTCAAAACCACCAAAACACACTGGAGAACCGCATCTAGAACCCCCAGACATACAGAACCCTTCAAAATCCCTCACAGGAACCCCGATTATTCGTTGCTTTGCACCCGTGCAACAGAAACATCTGACCAACTTCTGCCTCGCTATCCACTGACCAGAGCTCCCCGTGGCAAGCTGAAGTAGCTCAATTGGTTTAACTTTTGGGGTTTGAGGCGAGATTTCGGTTATCATGTTCACGGCAGCTGATGGGGCGGTACACTCAATGCATTGAACCCATAAACATACTGATGGGCATTTTGGCTTTTCTCAGTGTACGCCGTCACATAGTAGTCATGCCGTCCGATCTCCAAGTGATGACTTCGAAAGAGTAGGCTTCAGAGTTTTAAGATCAAGCAATCTAGCGTGTAGGGTTTAGAGTTTGGGCTCAGGGGTGCCCCAATAGTTCGCATCGAGTGTCGGGATATCACATTCGCCCAACTACCAACATTTAAGAACGACAAGGGTATTCCTGCCCTTCTATTAATTGTTGATATTCTTATTATTATGATTATTTCTGTTAGTCATTTATTTTTAAATTCTGCATTTACCCCCCAACCCATAGCAGCCAGGTCACCATTCGCGTGCACGAGAGCGCCGCACGGTCCGCCGCCAACTCGGCGGCGCTGGCAACTCGGAGCTGCTGGTCCTTCCTTTTCTGTCTTAGGGTTTGGGGCTTGTGGTTGAAGGTTCCCTTGAAGGCTGGGGGGTGGGGTTAAGGGCTTAAGGATTCAGAGTCCTTCCGTCGATAAAGCGCACATGAGCTTTCACAAGGTTTATGTTACAATGCAAGAACTCGTTCTGATAGGACTTTGACTATCGCATCTTGGTTTGGGTTTGGGGTCATGCCGACCGTCTGCAAATCTGTCAGGTCGCACGGCTTGCCGATATAAGGGTCCTGGCTTCGGCTGAACCGTCTTTCGGGAATATGGATGCAAACCCTAAACCCTAAACCCGTCTTTCGGGAATATGGATGCAACTGTTCGGGTCCTTGGATCAGAGCTTCAGGATTTTGGGTTCGGGCTCTTATAACTTTCAGGTTCTGAGAATATCTGTGAAGGCAGCGCCCTTCCTGGAGAGGTTGTAATGGCTTGGATTCGGCTTCGTTTTGGGAATTCCGGTGCCAGGGAGGTGTCTTTAATCGATCGCAAGAATAGGGCCGTGGCTCAGCTGGCTGTCCAGCATCCTTTTCATGGCATCACAGGTGCCGGTCATGTAGTCGCGGCACCTGTACTGCAGGGCAAGCCCTTGAACCCTGAAGCACTAAACCTTAAGCACTAAAACCGAGCCCGGCAACCCTTTTGATTCGAGCTTGGACCTTGGAGCTAGCGAACACATCATCTAGCATGCATGCACACATACATACATACATCTGTGTCTAGATGGGGTAAGCATCATGGCTTAAGAGTGTCTTGGTCTGTATACATACAGGCTTACATACATAGACAGCATAGACACATACGTGCATGCATGCAGCATGTATACATGCATCCACAACCAAAGCACATGCGCGTGTGTGTGTGTGTACAGTCTGTTGCTTGGGCAGAGGGTTTGGGATCTGGAGCCTGCGTTCTCTGGGAGCTAGAGTGACGCCTGCGAGTGTGTATGTGCGAACACGAGGATATGCTTCAAGTTTTGCACCCCCGATCCCCAAACAAAGAAAAACAAACCCCGAATCCAGAATGCCAAGCCCGAAATCTCTGGCCTCTCCATCTCGTCTTTGCCCAGTTGATCCAAAGTCCTTTGAGGTGCACGAGAAGTGTTGGAGACATCGGGATTCGGTGGCCGAAGGTGTCTGAAAATTCCGGGCCTGAATCATTGGAGATGTGAGGTATATTTTCGATACCACCATACCAGTACTCTCGGAGGATATTAGTTCTAGACTAGATCTGATAGTTCAAACTTCTATAATGGTGGCTCTGCTTGTGATCCTTGGGTTTGGGTTTACGGTTCATGTCGGGCTTCGGGTTAAAACTGCAGGTCTACGTGGTGTCGCTTGGCTTTTCCTCTGTCGGGGCGAGGGTTTAGGGTTTGTGAGTTCGGGCTCTCAAGCGCTTGACACTATACAGCATCCAACAGAGGGATGTCGTCTTTTGTTTGTTGTCTGTTGTTCGGTCTTTGCTGGTGTATGATTCTTGGTTGCTGTGCATTGCTAACTGGCGTGCTCGGTTTTTGGTATTGTGTTGCTTGCTGCTGCTGCTGTTTGATTGGTTGTTTGTTCCTTTGCTTACATGTAAATGTGTCTGCCCTCTTTAGTCGGTTATTTGTTTGTTTGTTCGCTTGCCGGCTTGCGCGTAAACTGGGACACTGGTTGTGTTCTGGGTTGGTGAACTTGTTGTTTGGTTTGTTTGCTGGCTGGCTGGTTGGTTGGGCGTTGGTTGCTTCTGCTTGACGCATGCCACCTGCTTTTTGTTGTTTGGTGTTTGCCGTTAGTGCGTTCTATTTATTATCCTTGTTGCACCCGTTGTTCTTGCCGCTGTTCGCGATGTTGAGACTTCTAGCGATTCTAGCGACGACGGCAACGGCAAATATGATGATGCTGATGATGTTGATGTTGATGATTCTACTCTAATATTCGTTAATGTTGCATCGAATATATGGATTCCCAAATTGCAAGACGACTACTTAGTCTTAGATTAAAACCCTATACCCTAAACCCTAAACCCTATACCCTAAACCCTAAACCCTAAACCCTATACCCTAAACCCTAAACCCTATACCCTAAACCCTAAACCCTAAACCCTATACCCTAAACCCTAAACCCTATACCCTAAACCCTAAACCCTACACCCTAAACCCTATTGATGCACCTATACCCTAAACCCTAAACCCTATACCCTAAACCCTAAACCCTATACCCTAAACCCTAAACCCTATACCCTAAACCGTGACTCAAAACTTTCTTCGCTCCGAGGTCCGGGCTGCTGCCGGAGCCGCGCATTCAAACGAAACAGCTCCTCAACATGCTCTCCTGAGTTTGCAAAATTGGGTTTAGGGTTTAGGTTGTTTGTTGGGGGGTTCGGGTTTAGGGCTTAGGGTATAAGGTTTATGGCTTGGAAAATTGGGCTTAGGGTTCAGAAAACTGGGTTAAGGGTTTCTGGGTTGGGGGGTTTGAGGTGGTGGGTCTATAGTATGTGCCTGTAATGTCCCAATCCTACACGCTTAGTCAAGGTTGAGATTTCAAGTTGAGGCTTCCGAAGTTTAACTGCCGCTAGCTCCATGGTCCATAGGCCAGAAACAAACTTCTTCTATGTACTGTACATCAAGCCAAAGTCTTGTTGAAAAGTCGCCAACAAACATAGAAACCATGGACACACCTCGCCAAACAGCCATCAAACCCAGGAAACACCCCTCTGAGCTCTTCTGCCACGTGTCTTAGCTTCTGGATGTCTGCTGCGTCGTTCTTGTGCTGCTCAGCGAACCTGCACTCAGCTGCTCGGATCTTCAGAAAATTTGCCAAGCCTTCAAGCGCTGGTCAACCATTGACGCAAAGATCTCGTTGACATGCTAATTCTCTGAAAAGCCCCCGTCTCAAATAGGGGCCTGAACATTTCTGCCTTAGGGTTCCTTATTATCGTTGTGGCATTATATACTCCAAGACCTTAGTCTAATAGTAGTCATTGCCCTCTACACCAAAAATACCCGAAAGGAACCCCTATAGTAAACCTTACCATGGACCCTGTGAAGAACCACTAAAGAAACCCTGTTCCAACCCTAAACCCTAAAGCCCTTGTATTTATAATATAGGGTCTCAATAGTTAGAATAGGGTCTTGGGGCCCATTATACTATAATTTTAATAAGGAACCCCCCAAAATAGTATAGGTAACTGTTAAGGCCCCTATGTTACCCAGCCTTCGGCTCTCAACAGACCAGCCCTCATGCTACTAATCCTGCTGAAGCGCTAATACCGGTGCCTTCATGACTAGAACAGGGCTTTGGCGGGGGGGGGGGACATTACTGTATGAGTATAAAGCCCAGCGGACGCTGAAGGAACATCACTAACTTGAACCCTAAACCCAAAAAGCCTTAGATGATGCAGAACCCTGGGGTGGAGCCCTCAATTCACAAGATGGAAATCTCCACCTGAAGCCCGATTCCCTTAAACTCCGTCTGTGAAGCATTCCGTTTGAAAGCGCTAAACCATGAACCGCATAAGCCTGAAATTTTCTGCGAGGACGGGACAGAAACACTGCGTAACACCAAGTGCAGCATCAGCCAACGCCTCAATCTTTGAAGAACCCACTCCAGCGGCCCAAACGCTACTCCGTTAAATGCCATAAAGCTCTGAACCCTCAAACTCCGAGCAAGAGATTTTCTCATTGTAGTTTAAGTTAGCGCACCAGGGATAGATCGTAGATGATGAACGCTCAAACCTTGCAAACCAAGTCGCTGGTGATGGAGCTGTGCGATGCCTGCCGTGCGCATGGCCTCCCGCAGCGTTTCCAGGCCTTGAAAACTGCTCCCATTGGGGCTTCACGGTTTTAGAACTTTTAGGGCTTTTGGGTTTATGTTTTCCGGGTTTGGGGTTTAAGCACCAGACTGCGAATCGCAAGATTCCATGGACGCGGTGTTCCAAAACCAATAGAAGCCTGAATGCTTAAAAATACAATTCTTGAGTGCGCCTTATGGTAACTATATAACTATATAGTATACTCGACCTCGAAACCCTATCCACAAATTAAGGCCCCCATATTGGCGTTCCCGTAATCCGAAACCCTATACCCTGTAAACCCTACCCTGCACACTGAATCCACTGATCCTGAGAGCGGTCTTCTTGTAGCATGCTGAGCCCAGAGCAGGTGCCAGCCTCCTCTCGGAACGCCTGCGAGTCAGAAATGCGAACTCGTGCGAAGTTGGAGGTTCAATACACAGAACTAATCGTCGGAGTAAGGTCTTCGTGCATGTTCTAGCGTGGGTGTGCGTGTATATAAGTATGTATACAGATACATCTATATATAGAAAGATTTATAAATATGTATAATATATATATATATATATATATATATATATATATATATATATATCGGCGAACTATTAGGAGATGTGGTTGCGAATCATTCAGACCCTTACATTGCAAAGGAGCCCTTCCCAAGGTCTAACTTGAGGCTCGGGTGTTGGGATCTTGTAATGAGGCTTCAAGTTCAGGAGGTTCAGGAATATTCCGGGAACCTGCTGGCGACACATGATTTACTACGTATCCCTAATATGGTGACTTCACTTAAGACCAGTACAGCGACAGCCAAGGTAGGGACCGGGGCTATGGCACTTCAGCTGTCAGGCTTCCTGCTTGATGGCTCCGGGCAATCAGAATCGGCAGGAACTTCGCTGTACGCGGCCCCCAAGACATGCCGAGTTCAGGCCGTTGGTTTCGCAGGTTAGGCTTCGAGGGCCGAGGTTTAGGGCTCGGCGTCCCTGGTCTCCTTTGTCGAGTTCACGAACTTAAGCAGCGGGAGCCGGTAGTCTTGAAGGAGACGCCAGCCGACAGAAAGGGGAGCAGCTGACATGACTAAACCCACCAGCGATCATTCTAGGCTGCAGTTTGGCGCCCATGGCAGGTGAAGCTACAGTGCTGATGACTTTGTGAAATGAAATGACTCGCATGGAAACTAACACCCTAAATCTTAAAACAATATCGACCACTACTAAACCCGAAGTCGTAAAACTTTCAACCCGAAACGTAGCCTACCTGACCCTAAACCCTAAACCGCTGAGACTGAGCGGCCCAAATCCACATGCTCCGACATTCGCGAAGCCTTCAACGGCCGAGACTGAGGCTCTAAGCCCGGCCACTGACATCATTTTTAAAGGGGTCTATAAGGGATCTATAATAGGGTTCTATAAGGGTTTAGTATAGAGGCCTTAATAGCTAGAATAAGGTTTTTGCCTCAGCACAATCACAAGGGTTTAGGATGTAGGGTTTATAGGGTTAATAGGGCTTATCATGACACTAGGGAGGGACATCGATGCTGTACCTGGGACACCCACAGACCCCAAATACGCACGCATAAACACACAGACACACACACACACAAACAGACCAATACACACACACACACATACACAAAACAAAACAACGCGCGCACACACCTACCCACCCTCACACACACAGACACATGCACACAAACCATAAAGAACACTACAAAGTCTCGTAAGCTTCCCACCCTAAACAGCAAAAGGGAGCTGAACCCCAAGTGTTGAATTCTTAGAGCTCGCCCTGAACTGGAAGGACCAAGGCCTAGACCCTCTCAATTTGGAAGCTCTACTTAGGGTTTGGGGTTTTGGGTCTAACCCTAAGGGTCCAAAGGACCCAATAATTAGGTACTTAGGTTTAGGATAGTAGTTATGTAGCTCAATATTTAGGAGAGTATATGATTATTAGGTACTTGGACCCTTAGGGTAAGGTTGGTTTAAGGCTTCGGGCTCGCTACTTCCTCTACAATGCCCATGTGCAGCCTGGCGAAAGCGCTCCAGCTCCAGGGACAGGCCGACGGAGCCCTGCCCGGGGTGTAGGACATTGGGTTTAATTTAAGGTTTATGTATAATAAGGTTTAGAGTTTAGGGTTTAGGGTTTAGGGTGCGCAATGAGGGGACTCAGTACAGGGCCGACAACGTAGAGATGTCGGGTTCGTTGCTGGCACTCCACTGTAGCGCAGTCACTACGGGGGTCCATGCAGGTAGGGGACTGCCAGTATCGGTATCGCGGACACCAGAAGAAAACCCACATTCTGCTGGGATCAAAGCCGAAAACTCTGAGTCGTAAACTCCACAAAGCCTCTCCGTGGCACCGCAAAAAATCCACAAATGCCCAGTACATACAAACACCCACATCAACAGGATCCATATTGTAGGCCTACATTGTGGCCCCTTCGCGCAATCGTCTTCAACAATTACCAATTGTTGAGAACCCAATGCAGACTCCCGAAACCTCTACGAGCCGACAACCCATGACCACAAAGCCCTAAACCCTACACCGGTCCAGGATTTTAGAACCCTACTAGAGCATCATCTCAGCCCCGCTACAGCGCTGCCTGCCGATCACCACCTTAGAGAATCGGATTCCGCAAAGGGACTTGGAAAGATTCTATACCGGGTTCTAGGTCGGTTAGGGTTGAAGGTGTTCGGCTTAGGGGCTGGGACCTCGGGTTTTGGGCACAATACCTGGATCTGAACATTCGCATCGCTGTAAGCTCGACTAAGGCACTTGAATGGATGGTGGCTTTGAAACGTCGTTGACGTTTGGGGCGTCAGGCTTAAATATCTGTATGCATATGTATGTATGTGCCTACACAAGTGTATGTGTGTATATATATAAACAGTATCTTAGTACACATACGACTAGGCCCATGACCCTAATTAAAACGAAACGGACACCCACCCCCGCGCCGCGATCAAAGTAAACAGCAACTCCAAAGCTGTGTTGATTGTTAGGGGGTATTTGTACCTCTCTCTCTCTCTCATACATTTTGAAGAACCTTGTTCCTGCTCCAGCTCCCGCTGCGGTTCTTGCTTTTGCTTTTGCTCTTGCTCCCTGCTCTTGCTCCTGCTCCCGGCCCTACAACTCCTACCTCAAAATGTGTTTTGTAAAAGGCAGGGATGATTTCAAAGGGATTTCCCGGAAGTATCTTTTGTTAAATCATTGGGGGGTGACTCATAAAATGGGGGTAGTGATGAGCCCCTAAATGTCTCGGGCTTATGGCTGCTTGACTGACCCCCTTGAGCATAATGCCCCGTCTTGGCATGATGCCAATGCAGGGAAAGGATCAACAACCGTATTCTGCCACAAACATGCTGCAGTTGCTTGTTGTTTAGGATAATCTCGCTTCAAGGACCTCGGATTGTTTTGGCTTGTGGGGTCTCGGTCTTGGAGAATCAATAAACAAACGAAGCGGCTTTTCGCATGGCAGATAGAATTTATCATCTGTGGGTGCAATAAATAAAGACGGCGCATATGTGGCGCACACACCTCTAGCACGCCTTGTGCGGCCATGGGTGCTGCCTGCTTCCCGTCCGAGGAACTAAATACCCGATGACGCTAACAGCCAGAGACTTGGCGCCGAGGGGATTTCGCAAGACGAAGGCTTCGCTACGCAAGAACACCGCACGTTTGGAACAGATGCCCGCTCCACAGGCAGCCTGAGGCCCTCGTATGTAGGCCGTGCGACATGACCTATACAAGTGGAAGAGCGTCGCAAAATGCCTAGACACGCCTGGAACGCAATCGTCAGCCTCCGGCATGCACCATATCATTACTTCCTCTAGCTCTAGCTTGTCTCTAGCTATATGCTCGAGAATTTTGAATGCGAGATTCTGGCGTTCCCGAAGCCTAGGAATAACCAGCCTCAGTATTTCGCAGCTGCTCAGACGGTACTCTCGCTAACGAACTGGCCCTCCGACTGCATGGGCGTGATGGTACTGGGTGTCTTCTTGCCATCCTGCTCCTGGGCTTTGAAGTCACCAGGGATAAAAACGCATAGACTAGACTGCTATTTCATTGCTATAATGCTTCCTTGAAGAAACAGGTCCCCCAAAAGCATTAAAGTATGGGTTCCGTTTAAGGAACAGGTCTCAACAAGACCTTAAGGTCACTAAAGTATGGTACTCCAGAACCTAGGCTCCTCATCAGTGCCCTCAATGAAGGCACCGGCCCAAAGCATCTTGCACCGCACCAAGGGACTCTCCCCACGGAATATCCTCAAGGGCACAGTCCCTGAAATCCCGAAGAACCAAGATCTCTTGGCACTAACCCCAGCCCCAAAAAATCCCCGATGCCCTGAACCGAAACTGCCGGAACCTCCTAAAAACCTGAACCCGCGAGCCTCAACGGAGCAAGCAAGAGCTGAATGGCGATCCACAAGGCCAAGCCGGCAATAATGCCGTAGCCTTATCTCTGCTTTAAAAGAAAAACAATGGGTACTCTTGCAAATTCACCTCAAGGTTTACAGGGGCTTAGATGTATATCACTATGTAAGGCCTTAGGGGCTGCTGATGATTTCCTCCATGAGCCTTAACACGGAAACCTGAGGCCGGCGCCGATGCTGAAGGTGAAAGGCATGGTGATCATGGCCACGAAAGCTGGCAAGGCTTCCTGCTGAGATCCCCGGCTCAAACCAAAGAAGCACCCTAAACTCTAATCCCAAATTCTTGTAAACCTACTAAACGTTCTTAAAGGTTACCTAAACTCTAGTCTTAAAGATTAGCTAAACTCTGCTCTCAAAGGTCACCTAAACTGTATAAGCCCCTGGAAAGCCCGAAGGGTGCAGGCCACCTCTTCAGCCGCAAAGGATGACTGGATGAAGGAATAGACCTACTAGAAAAGCCTTCATAAATAGAGTTTAGGGTCATGGTTTTAACTAGTATACGCCATTGCAATAAACAAAAACCCTCAGAACATATTTGTCAACTGTGGCTGAATATGTATGTTTTCATATCTGTATATACACACACACACACGTATTCGCATATGTGTATATGTACATAATGATTTACAACATATTCCTTGAACAGTGGATATTGTGCGCACTTTGGGGCTACTGAGGGGATGCACTGAAATAGACGACAGGGTGCTCTAACGGATCAACATCAAGCCCAAGAAGCCCTAAGACTAAATCTCAAACCCTCAAAACCGTGCTCCCGGAAGGGTTTCCGAACCCTAGACCCTAAACCACAAAAATCTTGCTGGGCTTTGGGTTTAGGGCTTAGGGTAACCCTAAACCCTAAACTTGAAGAATCTTGCTCCTGGAAGTCATCCCAGTCCACGCCCTTCACGGAGCTGCACATCATCGCGCCGAGGAGGCAGAGGATCGGGCCAGAGGCCAGCGGGGGAACCTCAGAAAAAAGAAAGACCGCCCGTCTAGGGTCTTATTGTTTAGGGTTTCAAGGATTTATATTAGGGTTCCTTTCAAGAGATCTTAGTGTAGGGGGTCTACAAGGGCTCCTTTAACGGGATCTAGGGGGTTTTGGGGTTGGGGTTTAGGTTCAAGGTTTCAGGGTTTGAGATCCAGGGTTCAAGGTCTGGGGTGCAAGGATTTGGGTGCAAGTTGGGGTTTAGGTTCAATCAAGCACAAAGGGGCCCGAGTACCTACGATGTCCTCAGTAGGGTTTCTAAATTCGCAATACTATGTCAGTGCCCCACGTATATGTACTCAGGACATTTGCAGAAGGTATAGAATTCGGGGCTCGAAGTTTAGGGCAGCTGAGGGTGGGGTACCGGGCTCCTGAGTGTACAGGGATGACTTGGGGATGACTTTAGTTGTACCTGGAGTAGCCTGAGAAGCTTCATCAAGCGAAAAATATAAGAACGAAATGGACATGACCAATTACAGGTATACCCATGACTTCATGGGATATTTCCTTTCACGGCCCTGTGCTTACTCCACATACCCCTTCGTGCCTCTGGACTCAGGGGTTTAAATCTACCATGCGGCCATGCGCACTCATCCTCATGACACATGAACGAACTGAGACACAGAGAGAGAGAGAGAGAGAGACAGAGAGAGAGAGAGAGAGAGGGAGAGAGAGGGAGAGAGAGGGAGAGAGAGGGGAGAGGGAGAGAGCTAGAGGGATAGAGAGACGGAGAGAGAGAGAGAGAGACGGAGACAGAACAGAGAGAGAGCGAGACAAAGAGAGAGAGAGAGAGAGAGAGACAAAGAGAGAGAGAGAGAGAGAGCGAGAGAGAGAGAGAGAGAAAATAAGAGAGAGAGGGAGGGAGGGCGAAACACAAAGTACACCTTTAATGTAGGTCTCCCAAACTGCGCCAAGGCGCAGCCGAGACGATCGGGGAGAAAGGGATGGCCAGCAAAAAACAGCTGCCCGTCACCAGCGAAGCCAAGCCGGTCTTGGCACCATCTGCAACTCCGGCAGTAGACTCGGCGAAGGTGCTCACGGTGGAAACGCCCAGAACAGAGCCGATCTGTGCGGATGTAGGGCATAAAATTGTGTGTGTGTGTGTGTGGTAGGAGAAAGTAGAGAAACCCAAGAAGGTTCAAGCTTACCTGTTCAACTACGAAGTAGTGCGTTTAGGCTTTCAGGGTTACAGGGGATTTACACGTACTGAACAGTCAGGTTTCGAGTGCCTACAGGGCCTTCAACCCCCAGTGCATCTTACGGTTTCACAGTTTCGTTGACATGTGAAAATTTCAGAAATGAGGGACCCTAGTTAGACCATGTCCAAAGCTGAACCTACACCCTACAAAGTTGATTTTTCACAAACCCATCGGGCCATCATCGAGAGTGCGTCGGCCAAGTATGCCATGTTCTGGCGCGCCAGGGGCAGGTTGCCACGGGCGTCCGTGAGCCCAGCGACCTTCGCCACTGCGAAGAAAGTGCCGGAGGAGTCGAGCAGGTCTGTGTAGCCTTGGGGCTTTGGAACAGGCTCAAGCACCAAACCGGCCATTGAACCTCAAACAGACTCTGAACTCTTAAACCCGAATTAAAGATTCAAACCCTCGACTTGCAACCATCATCGGAGTGGGCTTTGACAAGTTGTGATGAGCATGCAATACCCAAAGACTGCAGGATTTGGTGGGCCTCTACAACGCCTATACGAAGCAGTAAGGCACCTGGAGGCCCTGGGCATCGTCACGTTTGCAGCTCCAGAGGTTACGAAGGACTTCAGTGATTCAGCTGTGACGGGCTTTTTCTTGCATGCTCGCTTGGGCTCGGAGATTTGCTTGTCAATGTTGTTGTTGTTGTTGTTGTTACTTTTCTGGGTTGTTCCTTTACACTCATGTGGGGCATTGGCACTTTGGGCTCCAAGCAGCAGAAGGTAGCCACAGCCGTCCAAAACGTGCCGCTGGTCTCCGGGTGGAAAGCCTTGCACGAGGGGAGCACCGTTGACTCATGAGGATCCGCCCCAGCTGGACGTCAAGCAGGGCTTTTCTTCTTGGGCTGAAGCTGCTGGTACAGGAGTCTCTTCAGGCCGCACAAAATGATGTACACGAGAGCTTGAAAAGAAGGGACTCCGATGTGCGCAAAAGCCTGCCAAATCCGACACGTTACCCACAGCTACTGGAACCCACAGTACTGCCAAGAAGGAACTCAACATGATCCTCAAGACCCTAGGCCGACAATCCTTAACGTCCACGAACGAAGGGTGCTCCATGCAACGATGCCACAGGCATCACATGAAGCAGGAGGGGGGGGGTAGAAGAAGACTTGTACTTGGCACGACCTTGTATTTTCTCACACTACCCTAACCCCTGAACCACAAAACAAACAGCATTTAGAACCTATTTACTCTGTCTGTGCCATCTTCGTCCACATTTAGTAAGACAGCTACAGAGAGGCCCTCTTCATAAAGTGGCATGAATAAGTTCAAGAAGGCTTCGGAATAAATTCGAGTACAACTATATGCTTGAGGAGCCCGAGAATGAACCGTATTGGTAATTATTTCGGCCCCTACATTAAAGCCTAGACCCCTCAACCGCCAATCCAACCCCTCACGCCACTGCCCTAAATCTCCAAGCCCTAAACCCCTCATATATCTGCCACAGTGGCGGCACATGTCACCACACTAAAGCCCAAAACCTCCACGCAACTCATGGAAAAACCTTTTTCGTGCAGGGAGCCCAGTTGAAACCTTCGAAAAGTGCACCGGTCAAGCCAGAGAGATGAGGGCTGGCGACCTCAAAAGTTTCAGGGCGTGTAATATAGGAGCCTAAATATTGAGGGTTCTGCGTATGTTTATGGGGTTCGGGAAATGGATCTTTACGGTTTAGGCTTCGGGGCTTCAATTAAGCTTTCAGGTTTTAGCTTTATAAGGCTTTGGGTTTGGGGCTTTTTTGGCTCTAGGGGTTTGGGGCTTAGGGCTTTGGGCTTTGGGGTTAGTCGGAACGTCCAGGGGATCTTCCACAGCTGTTTTCCCAAGGTGCTCCCGGGTTCGGATGTATCGTCCCCGGGTTTATGCAGCCAGCCCCGGACACCTGAAACCTTACTCCCAGTAAGCTCCCATATGCTCGAATTTCCCCCAAGACAGTCAGCACAAAAATAGAACATGAATACTTGTCAAAGTCGGAGAGCACTATATCAACAGAAAGCCGTAAGCCAAAACACCATAACACTCGGAAAGCGTCATCGACCCTTTTTGGACACTTAAACGGTGTTTCCGCACATCTGTGGCCTGACACAAGCACCAAAATGATCGGATTTGCATTACGCCTGATATGAAGAAGCCCCATACCCCCTCTAAACTCCATGGAAAAAAACAGTGAAAATCACACCCCCGCAATTGCACGCAGAAAACCTGTACAAATTCCTTACAAAGGCCTAGAAGAACCTTAAACCTAAAGGTACGGCATCCCTTGCTACGCATCCCTTGCTGTCGCTGTTGCGCCGGGAGGCTACGCCGTGAGGCACAAAGATGTGGAAGTCCTTGGCGGACCGATCCTGGGCTGTTTAGGATTTGGAGATATACTATAACATACCATAATATACCAAAATATACCATAATATACCATACTATACCTACTATACCATATATATATACTATAACATACCATAATATACCATATAGAAAAATACACACACTATAACATACCATAATATACTATAACAGATGCCATAATATACTATAATAGGTTTGTGAGGGCTGAGGGGTTTTGTGCCGGTATAAAACTATGCCGCCCTACGACGTTTCACAGGTTGTACGGAGATTTTTTGCAGGGATCCTGTGCTTGTCGGCTAACGCTGTTTAGGGTTTAGGGATTAGGGTTTAGGGTTTAGGGCTTTAAGGGTTGAGGGTTTAGGGTTTTAAGGGTTGAGGGTTTAGGGTTTTAAGGGTTGAGGGTTTAGGGGTTTAGGGTTAATTAGCTGCCAACCGGAATTGTTGATACTTTCAAGTTTATGCCCTATACTTACGGCATAACTTACAGAAGTTCGCTTTTGCTGATGTTATCACCTTTGTTCCTTGCCTGCAAGGCCCTAGTGCGCTGAAACTGAAAAAGAAAGCGATGAAGAGCACAGCCCAGTGTCGCCTTCGGTCCCGAAAGGGTAGCCGAAGACGGAGCCCTCCACACCATTCCTTGGCTCGGTAATTTGGTGGGGACAGGGAGGGTTGAGGGTGAGAAACGGGTTCGGAGTATATCATGGTGTGTCATGTTGCAGCAATTACAGCACATATTAAAGAAGGGTTAGGCCATTAGATTCGGCTGGCACAGTGGCCTGACTAATTAGAATGTGGTCTGACAGGGTGCAGTACGGGTCCAGAAGACGGATTCAGGGCCTTCGGCGTGTAGGTAATATCCTGGTAGAGCTTTCAAACTAGCCGCAGAGACGAAGACAGGCATGAGGTTTCAGATTAGGCTTGCATGCGGCAGTATGCATTCCCGAAACCCAAAAGCCTCGGTTTCCAGGATTCTACATTGGGAGTGTGTGGAGTTTGACAGTACTTGGAGGATCATGGGACTTGGTAAGTAAGGTTATAAATAAGGTAACTATACTTATAATTACTTATAACCCCAATTAAGGTACTTCTAACCTTACTTACAAAGTCCCATAACCCTTTAAGTAACCAAACCCTAAACCCTAAAGCCCTAACCCTAACCCAAAACCGGAAGTCCCATGACCCTTTAAGTACACCACGAAGGCTCTGGGTTCCCAAGCTTGAGGTCAGGCTACTGTCGTGTTGCTTTAAGCGGGTTTGTTGACGATGCTACTGTTGATGGACAAAATCCTGCATGACCTTAAGGACCCTAAAGTATGGGAATTATGGCATATTCCTTATAATGGGTAATGCAGGATTTTGTCCATCAGCAGTATCAAGGTCTCCCAGGGCCTGAGATTGGATTAGCCGAGTGTACTCTTGATAGATTTTGACAGGTTACCCGCACATTCAGGGATAGTATGGGAGAGTAGCTTTGAGGCGCGTGTGCTGGGTGTCAAGATTGGAAGAATACCCAAACAAGAGCAACAGCAAAAGAAAGTACTTTTACCGCTTATATAGTTTATGGTAGCGATGTCAGAACCCGTACACCAAAGAAGCAACAGGAGTTGCTGGCAGGTTTAAGCTGGGAGTCACTAGAAGCCAACACAGCGCCGAACAATAACTTTTTGAGGCACCCAATATCCCTACAACAGCGGGCTTCACCGGTGGTTTTTTGGTCCCTACAACCTTAAACCCTAAAGAGACGTTATCAGCCTAGCTTCACCCAGCCCTCGATCCAGCAGACGACAGTTCCCAAGACCTGGGCTTTTCGGGGAGGCCATTCGAAAAGCTTTCTTCTTCCTTCTCAAGACTATAAACTAAATAGACTAAACGATAATTAAACGTGTCGAGTTGCCTTATCGCGCTTACGGGGATATTCTTAAGCGAAAAGACAGAATCATGTTAAGAACGGCCTGGGAACGATGCCAATCAAAGGAGCGCCTGGGATCTTGGCCGACAACAGGGTCGCCGTGACCACTAGCACCAAGAGGGCCATCCACATCTTCCTTCGCCAGTCTTGCAGGCGAGTTGCCCTGAACCCTAATCCACCAAACCTAAACCCTAAATTAAACCCTAAACCCCCAAACCCTAAACCCCTAAACTCCTAACAGTTTTTCTGGCAAAGCTTCGAGGAATTCCCAGAACTCTAAGCCGCCCGAACCCTGACCCACAACACCCTATCTGAACAGCCAAAGCTTCGAGGAGTTATAAACTCCTAAAGGAATCCTTAAAGGAGCCTCCAGAAGTGCCCTTAAGGGAAACCCTAAACCCCTAACTTAAAGGATCCCTATAATCGTTCGCTTACTTAAGGGTTCCTTTAAGGATTCCTGCAAGGGCCTCCTTCTTAATGTAGGAACCTGATTAAGAAACCTTGGGCCTTTATTTGGGTCCCTGATATGAATCCTACTATTTTGGGGGTTATAGGGCCAGGGTTTCTTGATCAGGTTCCTACATTAAACCTGAATCCCTACATAGTCGGAAGACGAAATCACGACCACCGCTCTCATCTCATCTCCTGGCCCAAAACCTATAAAAAGGCTATTATTCTACATGCTTTTGGGGTCCAGGTAGGGTTTAGGGTTTAGGGTTTAGGGCTCCTTGAAGGGTTCCCTTAAAGGCCAAAGCTTCGAGGAGTCGCAAGTACTTTAATTGGGGTTATAAGTTTATAAGTAATGATAAGTATAGTTACCATATTTATAACCTTACTTACTAAGTCCATGATCCTCCAAGTAAAGGCCAAAGCTTCGAGGAGTCGTAGGAGCTGGAGCTCAGAGAGCCCAGCTTCACCAGCGTCGCGGGGTCGGCCACCGAGATGCCCATGCCTTCGCTCTTTAGAAACCCTAAACCCTAAAAAAAGGCCCCTTATAAACCCTAAATAACTATAGAAAAATGTACACAAAATCCTAAAAAATAGGGCCTGAAGAATTACCAATAAATTTTGGAGGGCTTCCTTATGATAACTAAATGTATACTATACCCAAACCTTATTCTAAACTCTAAACCCATGCCTGGGTTCTCTACAAGGGGCTTGGGAGGTTCGAGGGTTGAGGGTTTAGGGGGCTGCTTGAAAAGGGTGATCTTGAACAAGGAGGTTGCTTAAAAGGGGCTCTTCTTCTTTAACAGGGCTGTTCTTCTGTAAACGGGGCTCTTTAGCCGCCTGTTCTTCTTTAAAGGGGCTCTGCTTGAAAGAGGGGCTCTTCATTACAAGGGGATCTTAAAAGGGATGTTCTTGAGTTTCGGGTTCAGGGTTGCTCCTGCTGTCGTTCGAAAGCTGCTTGGGCTGCGGCTGAGGGGTCGGGGCCCGGCTGAGGAATGCAACTGAAGATTTCTGACTGTTGTAGAGGTAGTTCGTCTACTTCCTTGGGTTTGGGGCTTACGGCTGATGGACAAAATCCTGCATTACCCATTATAAGGAATATACCCATAATTCCCATAGTTTAGGGTCCTTAGGGTCATGCAGGATTTTGTCCATCAGCCCTAGGGAAAAAGTTCGCGTACTTCTTTGGGGCAAGCAAGGGGCCCTCGGAGCTCTGGAAGGCGATAAAGGTGAGGAAGAGGCCGACCCCAGCCCCAATGATCTCCTTGATGCCTTGCCTTTTTTGGGGGTTTAGGGCTTTTGAGGCTTTAGGTTTATAGGGTTTAGAAGCTTTATGAAGTTTTATGGGGTTTAGGGTCTATACCAGTAGGGTTTAGGGCTTGGGCCTTTTTTGGGGTTTAGGGCTTACGAGGCTTTAGGTTTATAGGGTCTATAGGGATACCTTGCCCTTTTTTAGGGCAGGCGTAGAAGGTTTAATGGGTTTCGGGCTTAGGGTTTGATGTTTATAGGGTTTGGGGATGCTTGAGGCTTATAGGTTTTAGGGTTAGGGTCTCTTTATGGCTTAGGGCATTTAGGGCGTAAGGGGCTTTGTTTTGATGCCTTGCTTTCTGTTTTGTTATTCTTATTTTTTTTGGTGGGGGGGGGGCGTAGAGGGTTCATGAGGCTTATGGGGTTTAGGGTTTAAGGTTTGTAGGGTTTAGAAGCTTTATGAAGCTTTGTGGGGTTTAGGGCCCAGACCGGTAGGGCTCAGGGCTTGGGGCTTTTAGGGTTTAGGGTCTTGTTTTGATGGCTTGGGTGTTTGGGGGCCTTGTAAAGGGGGTTTTACAACAGTTTTACAAGGGCTTTCTAAGGGTTCTATATTGGCTATTTAGACTGTGAGGCTTTGATCATCTGTATATTTTGTAGAGTTCGATTTGAAAGCAGGTCTAGGATTCCAAACATGGGCTGCAAGGTTGGAGGAGCGTCAGGGCCCTTTGGCGGTTCAGGGTAGTTTAGGATTTCAAGGTTTAGGGTAGTTTAGGTTTCAGGGTTTAGGGTAGTTTAGGTTTCAGGGTTTAGGGATATTCAAAAATGCCACATAGTTGCGGGAAGAGCCGGATGAGCAGCGTACGCATGCCCGTGACGCTCAGGAATGTGAACATGCCACCGGCGATGAAGACGGCCGCGAAGCCGGCTTGCCAAGGGAGGCCGCGACCCAACACGATGCTGAAGGTGAAGTAAGCCTTTCTTCTTCTAAACCAGGCCCAAAAAATTGAAAGATTCTAAGACAGACCAACAATACAGGGACAACAAGTTTATGTCCTCCGTTTGGCTATCTAAGAAGCATTGGTTCCCATGCCAGGTGCAAGCATAAACGGGAAGTTGGACAGGATGCCCATAAGCCAGCAGCCGCAGAAGGAAGCCAGGGCGGTAGCACATACCAGCTGCTCCTTGCTTCCCGATACTCTGCGAGGCTAAAGCTTAGGCTCTGACTTTCCGTATGATACTTCAATACCAAAGAACCCACAGCCGTTAATGATTGGAATAGGGTTTCGGGGTATATTATACCATAAAAATAATAAGGAACCCACCACGTAGTATATTGGGTATATTGGTAACTATTTGGGCCCCTAGGTTACCACCTTCTTAAAAGCCCCTGGGCTTTGAAGAGCTCTTCAGCTCCTTCATGTCGGGAACTGCGAGGCTAAGCATGCCGCTGTTCACCGGGAGGATGTATGCCATGGCCAAGAAAGTGGTCAAGCCGGCACGGATCTCGGTGGTGTAGCTGGAACCAAGCCTGCTCCGATCTGGAGGGAGTTTATATGAAAAATCTACAGTTGATATCGCCCTTGTTGATAAAACTTTAATTCTTCAGCGCGTTCAGAAAATCTCTTCAAGAGTGGCCAGGGAGCTTTTTCACATTGAAGGGGTCCTTGAAGTTCAAGTGGCTGAAGTTGCCCTTGAGGCCCAAAATCTCCAGCCAAGACGCCGAGCGAGTTGCCTTCTTCACCACAGGAGCTTCGCCTTACTGCTTAACCAGTGGGGGAGACTTTCCCAAATCATCGTAGTAGTTCTACGTTCCACTATATAGGCTCTTAAGACCCTTTGTGTTAAGGGGTCGAGATCTTCAAGGTTATAGAGCTTAGGGTTCAGTGTCTAGGGCTTTCCCAGACTTAACCTTGGCTGGACTGTCAGAATAATACTAAATTCTCAAAGCCCCCATCTCCCCGACTCATGCTCTGCATTCCAACTACCCTTAGTCTTCAACTCTACACTCGAAAATTACAGGTTGGAAAGTGAAGCTGTTGAGCCTTAAACCCTAAGCCCTAAACCCTCTAGACCTTAAACCCTAAACCTGCCGAGCTAGGCCACTGTGGCATGTTGGCTCCATCTTCATCTCCCGCTCGCTCTGAGACGTCGTGGCCATGGTGAGAACACAGGAGGCTTGCGACGAGGTCTAAACGCACACCAAGGCACTAAAGGCTGAGCCAAGACAACGACGCGTTCCTCGTAATGTTCGACGCCTTCTGTGACTTGAACGGAAAAGACAAGACATGAGATCGTGTGGCAAGCTGGGGTCAACCAGAGCCCCCGGATCCGAAAAACCTGACCCCCTATAAACCCGTCAAGTTTCTTAAGATGCCAAACCTCTTTCAAAACCCGAGGCCCTAAAGCCAGAAAAGCAAGCCGTAGGTGCACCCAAAAGGCGGAGGGAATCGGAGATGTGAGTCGACGCGGACTGCGGCCTGAAATCGAAGGGCCTTGGACATGCCGCCCGTGGCTTGACCGGGTTTGATGAGGCTGACTTGACGTGATTTTGTTTTGAACGGGCTTCGACGCGGTTTTGTGGGGTCTTAAAATGCTACCTATAGTCTCCATTGTAGTTCCTCTTTTGGTTAACCAATATAATTTTATGGTTAGGAACCTATAATATAGATTTTGGTTAACCAAAACAAAGGAACTACAATGGAGACTAAACCCTACTTTTTTGTAGGTTCTTATTATAAACCCTAATATGGGATTTATAGGGACCCTACAAAAAAAGTAGGTTCTGGTAGGTTAAGGTATGTAAAAAAATTGCCACGGGGTAAGTCAGTGGGTTCTCTGGCGTTGATACGAGTGTTGTGGCGTGGTGGATCAAGGTAGTTGTCAAAATTAAGGTCCCCTTTTTGGGTACCCGAAATAAAATAGGTGCCGTGTTATAATAGGGGCCCAAAAAGGGACCACAATTTTGACAACCACCCATATGTTAAACCCGGACGCGAAACCCCAAACCCTAGATCCGATATCCTTATCCCCAAACTCTTATCATAAAATAATCTCGCCCGGAATGGTAAATAACATAAACTGCTACCCCCCAAAAACCTGTAGCACAGAAACTCTTATGACTCCAATGACTCCAACCCTAAACCCTAAACCCTAAACCGCTTTCAAGAGGAGGATCCCTCCACAGAGCTTCTCATCTTCACGCTCGACGCCCTCGGTGATTCGGCGAGGAGGCAATCCTGCAACCCAGCTAGGGTTTAGGTTCAGGGTTAGGGGTTTAGGGTTTAGGGATGCTTAGGGTTTAGGGTTCAGAGTTTAAGGTTCAGGGTTTAGGGCTTAAGGTTTGGGGTTTAGGGTTTAGGGGGGAACCCGCAGACATGGGGATCGTGGAAATCAAGGTCGAGGGTGTGGGGTTCCAGTTGTAATACTGGGTAGTTATAGTTGTCACAAGTAAAGTCCCTTTTTGGGTACTAAATAATAGGTGCCGTGTTATAATTATAATAGGGACCCCAAAAGGGACCACAAAATTGACAACCACCCGTATGGTTCAGGACTTAGGGTTGAGCGCTCCCGAGCTATCAAAATGCTGACGACGTTGCTGAGTTTACGCCATCAAAACAGGCCAGATCAGATTTTTAAAGAGACAGCCTCGACAAGGGCTTTACAACTGAAGGTATGGTGACGGTACATAACGACTACAACTTGAGACCATGTCTACTGGCGTCTCAACGAGGTGGTGAGTCAGCATTGCGACATTCTTGAAACCCCGTCACGTCTGAAAGTGCGTTCACAGTGAACACAAACATAGCAGCAACAAGCCTGTGTCTGCTTCTCTTCACATGAGGGTCTCAGCCTCGGTACACCAAATGCTTTTTAGTGATGGTACGAATAAGTGCCAAGAAGGAAGTTGTTCCAACCCAAAGTATGCTACATTACTTTAGTTACATTAGTTTATGCTATGATGCATACTGTTGTACTACATTAGATACGATTACACTATGCTACATTCTATCGATCTTTACTCTTTGAATACTTGGAGCTTTCGGGTTCTCCTCCACCCGTCAAGGGCCGCTGCGGATGTGCCGAGCGAGGTCGCAAAGCGTCCGGCAAAGTCATGGCTCCAAGTTTGTGCGTGTGTATACAGATATACAGATATAGATGTAGAAATCGATAGAGATATAGATATGTGCCTATCTTCTTCGAGGGGAGTGGGCGGCGGCTTAGGGTCTACTTAGGGCTCTTTGTTTGGAGGGTTGCTGCTGCCACTGTTCTCACTCGGATGGTGGTCGTTTTGGTGAGGGTCAGGATGGGGTATGTATGCCGATGACACGGTTTAGGGTTTAGGGTTTACTGCAAACTTCAGCTCATGCGGTGGATTCGTGCTCATGTAGCACGACTCACTACTCTTTGCCATGCCGGACCTCTTGATTTCGGGCAGATGCAGCAAACTCCAGGACTCGAGCGGATGGAGGCCTGAAACAACAAATCCTATACCCAAGCAATTTAACTCCAAGCCATAAACCCTGAATCCTAAACTCGAAGCCCTAATCTGAACCCTAAGAATCCAATATCGCAAGTTCTGCCTGGTGTTCTTGCTGGAACTTCCTACAAGAACACTTCTGGGACAACCAATGCTTGTCTTAGACATTATTAAGGTTTGGGTTCTTAAGGGTGGGGACTTTCGAGTGGGAGCTCATGAGCCGTGCTTCTGGATGCAGGGCATTTCGAGAGGAGCATTGGCTGTTTCAGGTCTGGGATTTATGTTACCAGTTGCCCAGTTTCAGGTTTAGGGGCCTGGGTTTTAGGGGTTTAGGGTTTAAGGGTTTAGGGTTTCAGTAGCCTCCTCTGAAAAATCTGTTGCCCAGTTTTGAACAAGGGTCTACTGCTGAAGATCGCGCGAGCTTCACCTTGCCCTAGGGGCGCAGTGCCCCTGCCCAAACAAGGTTAAGCTTCGAATTAACGGAGGCGTTCTTACACCCCAAGCTTTTAACGCTTACCTGCTCAGCCCTTCAGTTGAGCTTGCTTAAGGGATGCCAGGCTCTCTAGGACGGGGCGGAGGCTGAGCTCAAAATAAATAGCTGTCATAAGGGGCCTTGATACCTCGCCAAACCCTAAACTTTCAACTCAGAATCCGATATCCTAAAAACCGCCCCAAGCCCGAAGCCCAAAACCTGAAACCTCAAGGACTTATCCTTGCACCCAGGTGGTATCCAGCTCTTCTTTGCGCGAGGGAAACGCCCCTGAGGCACGAAGAGGGTTCACGCATGTAGGCAGCAGAACAGGACCGAGTCCTCTGCTTCCTATGGCCTCAACTGCTTCCACACGCCGTGGCTCAAAGCAGAGGGTAGGCTGAGCTCGTACTTGTCCACAGCAAAGTCCGCCGGCAGCTGATCCTCATTTTCTTTCAAGCACGCCATGCTCTCTCGGAGCAGCTGGCTGCGCGAAGCCCGGCAACCCCTTGATTGATTGAAGATGTTCTTGTGGCCTCGCAACCTCTGAGGCACCGTCTGCCTTGTAAGTCGATTCAGGAGCTTGGCTGTGTTCTGCTGGACACGAAGTGGCCCACCCCAGGCCAGTGCCAGGAAGAGACAACCATGCCCACTCTGACTGTCAAAGACTCCCAAGACAAGGTTGTCAGTTGTCTTGAAGCGAACGTCTCTCGAAAACTAGGAGAATTATCCTCACTTTTAACACTTTCCCAGTGTTGACCCAGCATGTACGGACAAACAAAGGCTATCCTGGAGTCTAAGCGAATGTCTCGGGTTGCCCGCGGAGTTTGCCGTGTATTGTCCTTTGATTCCTTCAAACCCTAAACCCTGCCCAGGATCCCTCCCAACACCGGCAGGAGCACTGCCGCAGAGGAGGCGCGAAGGTCGGCTTCGTGGCAAAGTCGAGGCACTTCTTCAACAGGAAGATGTTGCAAACCTTAGGCCGCAACCCCCAAAAGTCTGACTTCTGCACATCTGGATTCAAAGGTTTGGATCCTGGTAGTAATCCCTTAGCAAGCCCGATGTTTCCATCTGGGGCTTCTGAGTATTCCTGGTCTCAAACAGGGGTTCCCTCTAATGTGGATCCTATACACTTAGCCACTGAATTCTCACGTCTACTACCATTATGAAAAGGCTCCACCAGGCCTCTCGTGCGAGTTTATTCGAATGCCCAGCTCAACAACGGTTCTATGAACTCTCTGCACGTATAGAGCAAAACTGCGCAGTGGGCTCACGGTATACATCTGCACGTCCGACTGCAACGCCGTCAAGCACCCTCAAAGGACGGACAAACACCGAGGCAAAACTCCTGAATCGTAACACCAGGGCATCCGTATCAATTGCTTTGTTGTAGAGCTTTTCTATGCAGCAACAAGGATAGCCTTTCACGTCTGAGCTCATAGACTGACATACAAGCATATGCATGTACAAAGATGCTGAAGCATGGCATGCACAAACGTCTGGCAACGATGGCATGCTCTGTATCCGCATGACAACGACTCTTTCCGAGACAAACCCGCTGTTGATCAATGTTTGAATCGTTACCCATTCACTACACGCTGAAGCTGCATTCCCCCCCAAAAAGGCCTAAACCCACACCACACCCGAAATCTTAAGCATCATTCTCCAACAAATCCCACAATCCCAGGCCAACCGGATACCTGCACCCCATGATGCCACCACTCCGAACCCTGAACTCCAAATACTACCACCTGGTTCCTTTTTGGGGTTACCTTATAGGATTCTAAATATGAAGCATGCAAGTCCCTGATATAGGGGCCTTAATAATTTGAATAGTAGTATACAATTATCAGGCTTGCATATCAGTCCGTTTCCCGAGCCGCCGGCACAGATGCGCTCGACAGGGTCGTCACAGGGTAGTGACTCTACCTAATGGCTTTAGTGGTTTTCGGTAAAGGCTAGGAATGTTCAGGTGTAGTAACAACGTGTCTGGTTGAATGGTCTAGGGTTTGAGGCTTCAGTTGATGTCAGGCGTAAGTCTTTGTTCTACAACAGGGCTTGAAGTGCGGTTCGGGTTTACGGGATGAAGGGACAAGGCTTCTGTGCACTGGGCTTATATATAACCGTTGCAGTAGTAGGTGTCAATGTTCAGGGCTTGTTTCATGCAGGATTTGGGTTCAGGGTTGTGGGACTTTGGTGTTTAGGGTTTAGGTCTAGGGCTTCGGGTTTGGTGCCAGGTTGCTTAAAGTGGCTTCTTGTTGTGTGCGTAACTATGAGTTTACTGGTGTATCTATTTATGTAAACAGGGTCTCATCGGTGCACATATGTATTTCTCTGATTGTTTTCCAACGTATACGTCTCTATAAATACTATAGTATAGGGACCTTAATAACTAGAATAGGGTCTTGGGGCCCAGTATACTATAACATTAATCCGGGACCCCCCCAAGTAGTATTGGTGATTATTTAGGCCCCTATAGAAGCTCTGAAGATAGCAAGTTGAGGGCCTTGAGGCCTGCCATTGGTGCGAGAGCTCTTGCGATGTTTTCGGGCCGAGGAAACCCTCGGAACATTTATCTTCCCAGCTTGGGGTTTACAGGTTGGATTTAAGGAGTTAGGGTTGAGGGTTTCTAGTGTTTCTAGGGCTTAGGGTTTGTAGGCTTTAGGGTTTGTAGGTTTTAGGGTTTAGGGATCCTCTTCGGAACACGAGGAAAGTTGTATCTTCTAAGCCACTCCAAGCCTTGTTTCCTTACGATTCAGGCCTCACATATCGATGTCTGAGACTCCGGCACTGTGCGGCTGGCCATCGCTTAAGCGATCCCTGGGCCGTGAGTCGGACCGGTGCCAGCTTGGGCGCTTGAGAGCTAGGGATTAGAGTTGGGACTTGATGTTTGTGGATTGGGGCTTGAGGTTTCAGGATTTTAAAAGGTCAGGGCTTAGGATCAATCTGAACGGTTTAGTGAGTTGTTCAGCGCATTTGGTACAGACTAGCGAGCCATTGCAACGTTTTGTACGGTGCGGGTCCCTTTTGCGGAAACAAAAGCAACGGCCAAGGACCTTAACCCTAAACCCCTAAACCTAATGCTCCTACACCGTTACATACACCACCTGGCAGCTCGACACCTGAAAGTTCCGGCAATCATAATCCTACTTGTCGAGTATCCTGGGGAACTAAAGGTTAACCTTTCGAAGTATATTGTGATTATATATGGGTTATGATACCCATAAAGGTTAAAGGCTAGCTACTCTACTACTCGGTAATGCTCAACTGGACAACCCCAGCAGAGGCATTCGGGTTTAGAGCTGAATTGCAAGCGTGCTCTTGGGGACGCAGGCTGCAGTGATGATGTGGAGCAAGGCAGGGCAATGGGCAGGAGTTGCTAGCCGTGTTGCCGGCAATTCACCTTGTCTTCTTGTGTTGGATCCTGAACAACGTCAATGCGCGTTTTAGGAGCTCTGACATTACACGTGTCCAAGAAACCAAAGGAGATACCAGCAATTAATAGTTGTTCGGGCAATGTCCTGCCCAAACCCATACCGCTATAAACCCATCCAGCCTAGACCCAGAAACGCCCCAAACCCATAAACCCATCAACCTCAAACCCAAAACCCATAAACTCATAACCTCCAAACACGAAGCAACTTCAAGGAGCAGGCAGCAACGCAGAGACCTGGCAAACTAGCTTTTGCTGGTGAGGTGTTCAGGAGCGAAGCGGATATGTAGAGGTTCTCTAAACCTGCATGGGTCGGCTGGTGTAGCGATTTAGGCTTTTAGGGTTGAGGGTTTAGGGTTTAAGGGTTTAGGGTTTATTAAAGCCTAACAGAAAGGGACGCTGTGGGGGCCCAGTTTTCCCCTCAAGCCTAAACCCTAAAGCGAGCCCAATGTCACCCGTTGTCCAATCTCTTGTCGTTTGGGGGGGGAGTTGGCGAGTTCTGGACAGGCGGTGATATTCGAAGAACTTTCATCTGTCTGGTACACACCAAGTTCCGACTTGGAGATATTTCGATTCTGCTGCGATGCACCACCCTAAGCCCTGAAGCCTGTGTTTGCGCGGTGCTCACTCGGCTCAATCTAGCACCCCCCCCCCTTCCCCCCTTCCAAAAAAACCACACGAAGCAAGAGGTCGTCCAGCTCAAAGCAAATGGGGCAGAGGCAATGCATGGGTGAAGTCCGACCTCTGGATCTCAACGCTGCCTCAAAGAAACATCACCTAATGAGTAGTCCTTAAATCATGGTAGTTGAGACGCCCGATATGATGTAAGGAATACTCCTTGATTCAATGAGTAAGAACACTCTGGAAATACACCTGTGCCCTCGGCATCAACACAGATGGCCAGGAGTACCGTCGGGGCGATGTTCATCGTCATGCTATCCGAGCCTGGTGAAACAAGTGGGTAGTTGTCAAAACTATGGTCCCTTTTGGGGTACCCTAAACATTAGGTGCCGTACTATATTAGGGACCCAAAAAGGGACCCTAATTTTGACAAACACCCAAGTGGTTCTCGGGTTCAGGACGATCTGTTTCGGGCCTGGGGGATTCGGGAGCTGTAGGGCATGGGGCTTTGGGAATCAGTGCTTCTTCTGATCAGAACGTTGTTTGATGTGTGCACGTCAAGACATAAGCCCGAAACCCTGAAGCCCGAACCCAAAAGACCTAAACCCTTAACCCCCAGCGCCAGAAACCCCTAAACCCTAAACCCCAAACTTTAAACCCCGAACCCTAAACCCCTAAACCCCTATATAACGCCATAAACCCCGAAGCCCGAAACCCTAAGTCCCCCAACAGGCGTAACCCAGAGCTTCCGGGTCAGAGCTTGGGAAATGGTGCAAATGCAAACCTCTACTACATGACATGGGGCCTTGATTATGAAAACTAGGCTGTTGGGGGGGGGGGAGGGTTATAAACATATCACTGGATCGCACCCACATATTTTGTTCCCATGTTGAGAACTACTCTTAGGGTTTGTGCTACTCTCACCAACATAAGTACAAAAGGCCTTTGGGGAATACAAGTAGTTCCCTTCCCCAAGTTGGAGCCAACCAAAGCATACATCCAGAAACAAAGAAACCTAAGCTCGCTTCTGAAGTATCAAGTATCGAGGCACCTCTCCGGAAAACCACGTGTGTACCTGTGCGTGTGGTCTAGAACAGCCTGATTCAAGTCCTCAATTGAAGGCAACTTGGTGGGTGCTCCGCATGTTATGGTTCGGAGTGAGAGCGCCTATATGTTATGCGGCCTTCCTTGCCAGCCTCGTCTGCAGCTCGCAACCCACGACGGTACAGATGCGAAACGGTACGCTTCAACAAGAACGTGCAACTGCTATGGCGTTCGCAACAAACTCAGGTTACAATCCATAACAGACCCAGTAGAGGAAATCTCGAGGCATCCTTGCGAACACATCTTGGCCGACACAGCTGCGAAATATCTAGGTTAAACCCCGCATACCCATATATGCAATCCCATATATACATATATACGCACAGACATAGTGCCTTGGTTCTGGTCAGTCTTACTGAGACCGTGTTAGTTCAAGTCTTACTGCAAACAACCAAGTGAAAGCACATCACGCAGCACGCCTCTGGTAAAGTGGGCCGATGTCCCTCCGGGTGGACACCTGTACTTGAGGTACTCGGGGTTTGCCAGTAGTTTATGCTCTGTACATATATGTATACACATTATATCCTCAGGTCAAATGAAGAGGAACCAAGTGTGTGTGTATATATATATACACATTTGTCTACATATTTATGTGTGTATGTACATACATACACACGGACACACACACAAGCACGAGTGCACGTTTATACAGACACCCACCCACACTTAGAAAACATCGGGGGTTACTACTCGTTAGCTGAACGTCGTGTAATTATTTTTCATGCTACGACACAGACTTCGGCTTTCGTACTTCGAGTGCGATGCTTGGGGGAGGCGGGGCAGGGCCTTCAAGGTTAAAACGAATTATGTGCAGGGAGAGAAAAGTGAATCACGGAAGCTCCCACCGTGTTTAGCAGTTCCTTCCAGCCTATGCTGAGACCCAAAGGGTCCCAAGTACCTCTATGGGGGATATGTACCCAACCATAATGATACTTCCTACGAGAGAAACCCTACTTTCTACTATATTATAGGTGCTTAGGACCCTTTGGACTCGACGCATACCTGTTCACGTCAGCCGAGTTGCTGCAGCAGATATTCCATGGCAACGAAAGAAGCTTCCCTGTTGCGGGCTGTAGAATTCCATCAACCTGTGCACCCAGAAACGATCCCAAACCCTGAAAGAAAAAACCCTCAGCCGGAAGCTTGAACTCTAGACCCCAAGCTGAACCCCACCCAAAGCCTCTAAACCCTAGACGCGTTCAATCCATCCAGGCCTGCATTGAACGCCTGGAGAAAGACGCAGAATGCCTGAGCAGCTTTTACAGGACATCCTCTCTGCAGAAATGGAAAGGTTACAGTATACTGTCTTAAGTCGCCCGAGACTCCGGTGTTTAGACTTGGTATCTACCCATGCTCTCAACTCTCCTTCCCAAACTTTTTTGTACTGGTGGCGCATGGCACGGCCACATGAAGCGAATAAACGTAAGTGCATATACATATACGTATGCACGTACATGCACATGTGCGTGGATACGTACATGTATATGTTCGTGTATGCGTACAAGAACTCTTTATACACCCTTTAACCCAAATGGAACTTAAAGAATCTGCCAAGGTAGTGCAATATTATGTGCTGGATGCCCACATTTTCATCTCTAAATCTTCCGACCCTATAATCCCTAAACCCTAAACTCCGTGGAAAGCATTAGCCAAGGCACTACTCGAGAGGACAACGGGAGGCCGCGGCGATGCGCACGCCACCTCGTCACAGGATGCTCAAAAGAACTAAGCCTTAGCAATTGGAATAGGGTTTTGGGGCCCATTATACTATATTCATGATAAGGAACCCCCAAATCAGTGTTGCAAATAACAGGATGCCGAAAAGGACTACTGCTCGGGGCTCGTTCTTGAGGCTTCGGGTTTCGCTTGGCGTTTATGCCTGGGCTTCGGGGTTTAGGGTTTATACTTGAAGGCTCATGGGTAGATATGCATGGCTGCAAGTACTAGAAATCGCGGCTTTATGCAATGAAAGGTGAGTTTTTTGTCAAGATAGCTCTACTTATTTTAGGGTTCTGCCCAGCTACCCTCTATTGAACCTGTTTCCAATCGTGGGATCCCTGCAAAAAGAGCACTATGGGAGTCCCGGAAATCCTGTGCTCAGCATTCCAGAAGTCTCGGGGCTCGGAACCCGAAGGCAAACTTGAATGTCTCAGTTGCCGAAGTCCAGCAAGCCCTAACCCTGAGCTTGAGTGGACCAACACGGCCCAAAGCACTGGAGCTTAAGATTGCCTCCGGAGTTTGGCAAGTGTTGAGTACAACAGACAAAGGCGACATCATCGGAAACCCCATCCCAAGTAAGCACATCCAAAAAACACGAAACCCCCAAATTGAAAATCTCATACACCGACCTTGAAACCTACACCCCAAACTTTAAACACGTTACAAAGCCCAAAACAAATACACACCCAAAAGCGTGAAGAAGGGACAGGCAGCAGGGACCCAAAGGGTCCTAAGTACATATACGGCACAATACGGGTGATAATTGCATAGCCAGTAACGGTCTTTCTGACACTGAACTGTGAGGCTGTATGACAAGATTATAAAGGCTAGGTCCAGGGCTGCATAAATAGGTTCAGGGTGTGGGGTTTAGCGTTCGGGGTCTAGATCTACGTACTCATGTGCTGTGCAAATGGGATCGCTGACAGGGGGCCTCCTTCGCATTCTCCACCTGCTCCTCTCGCATCAGCTTGATCCTGCGCGTGGGGCAAAGATTAGTTGACGTAGGCAATAGGTTATGGCATCTAGGACATGGATGATGGCATGTGAGTGTATGACAACCAAGTGAAGGTATCTATCACTCCGTATATAAGCACTTTGAAGTAAGCCTTAAAGGATGGTCTGTCCCAACGTGCTCTCGGGATTGGAAGTTCGAGCCCTTTTAAAGCTCCACTCGAAGTTGCATCCCAAGAACTGTGCTGCAGAACCGAGCCTGGACTTTCCGGTTCAGGCCTGGGTTCGGGGATAGATTTACAGGGTATCTTTTCCTTTAGCCCGCCGTGCCTCGAAAATTTTTGTACAAGGGGACAAAGAATCGGCAAAATACTCATCAGAAGCCGAGTAAGACCCACTCAGAGTTCGGTGTGTGCGAGGACTGCCCCCACCGTATTTAGGGCTCAAGAGTTTGGTTTTGGGCCAGCTAGGCTTCATGGTATTTCGGTGGGTGCCTCCCTCTCCCCAAAAACATACACCCCCCATCCCAAACCCCTGAAAATAGGGCCCCCAAAAAGCACATAAGCAAAAATTAGGATAGGGATATCCCATATAAGCCCCCTTACAATGAAGCCCATTAAGGTAGGGATATCCCCATTAAATTGCTTATGCTTATGTGCTTGTTGGGTCCCTAAGAAAATGCTGACTCCAAGCGTGGGACTTCGGCGGACGTCCTGGAGTGCATGTGGGCGCGAAGATCGGCTGATGTCACTTTGTCCATCAGCTCGCGAGCATACCTGTGGTGCTTTCTTGGGATGGACTCTGATGGGTTTTGTGAGGGTCTGACAGGGTTTGTTACGGCTTGTATCTTCTATTTCAAGGGTCGCAGTCTAAATTGCCATAGGCAGGAAAGACTGTGTTTGCTATATCTGCCTCTTACCGTATTCTGGACCAGGTTCCTGGACAAGGACCAGTCGATTCGCTCTCAGCGCCTGTGCTTCATACTTCACTAATCCGACCAAGCCCGCTGTACATGCAGCCGATGAGTAGGCTTTGACATGAGAGCAATCTATTGAGATATATACTGTCTGTCAAGAGTTTTGGCTTGCCATTCGGGGGCAATCAAAGCTGCGCCTAGAAATACCGACAGCCACTGAAGTGTTGACTGTCTGGAATCGAAGCCCGTTTCAGGTGTCTCACCTATACGGGGCCTGAATAACTAGACCAGGCTTCCGGGGTTTATGCTAGGACTTTTTGTGGAACTACAATATATATAACGGGAATGTTCGATGTCTGCCCCAGGAGGCTGAGATGGAGATGATAGCAAAGCTGTGTCACAACTGGTTGAAGCTACGAAAATGACCAGAACTTACTGAGACGTCTTCACACACCGTCGAATGTTTGGACACCTGGGCAAGGGCCAACTAGGGCCTGAAGTTGTATACTCTTCCAGGCATCCACTTGCGAGGTGCAGTGATACTTGAAGCAGGCATGATCTGGCAAAGGCAAAGGGCACTTCTGTACCGAAGTGTCCAGCAGGGACGAGTCTTTTTCGACATCCTTCCTGCACCGTCTCGGGCTTAAAGGCTTTGGTACACTTCAACAGATTCATTTCTGGAAAACTGAAACGGTAGTTGCGAAATTCTACACTCTAAATGCTTGAAGTCCTATACTTTCGAAAATGCACCAATGGGTCATGTGCAGGGCTTGGAGCTAAGTGTCAACCTAATCGGATTTGCCTTCGGTTTCGGGAAACTGCCGACTGGGGCTGAATAACTCTTGGCAGACTTCTGAACCCCTCCTAACAGTTAAACTTTTAGCCTCCTTATTATAGTTGATATAGAAACCCAAAAAGTTAAAGTCCTAAGAGCCAACCAGAAGAACACCAAGAACTCTCATCTGGATTGAAGCATCGTTCAGGCTTTGAGCCTGAGGACTTTTATCAGAATGACGATGACAGCAATGCAGAAAAACAGCGGTCGTAGCATGAAGAATTCGATGACAGGAAGAGGCACTTCGGGCGGGGGAACTTGTCGGTTTGCATTTCGCCGATTTCTTCGGGAGCAGGAGCACGCTTGTTTTGGGCTTGGGGTAGCGGTAAGCATTTAGAATTTTTCGGTGGAGGGTTGAGATGGCTTATCATGCAAGCCTTTGGGATCCTTGTATGAAAAATCCTTCCGGACTCCTATGGTCACGACTGGCCCTACACTGGAGGAGGGTCTGGCGTGCAGAGTACCACTGGGCTAGGCCCTTCCTCACGAATATTAGAGGTGTGATGGGAATTCAGAGGGACTCTGACGCAACGACCAAGATCCCATAGGGTCACTGTTTTTTTGGACATCTCCCAACTTAAGGCTTTTACCTGCTGACTCCAGGAATCTATGTGCTGATGCTAAGATTCTTCAGATAAAAAAGGAACGACCACTGGGCAACCCACAGTACTGACAGGCGCTCCTTAGGCAAATCATGAGCTTTGAGTTGAATGTCCCACTTCAGGCGAGTTTTCTTTGGTTGCAGTTCGGTATGAAGCCGCACAGCATTGGCAGACCCCGACAACAAACTGATTCAGGACGAGCACGAGTTCCGGAGTTGTGCCCTAAACCCAACGCTCTGAACTTTAAACTCGAAGCTCGAAGTCCTAACCGACTTTAGATGTATAACTGGGAGGTGCTCTTAAAGCCTTTGAAAAATATTCGTAGGTAAGATCCTCTTAAGCCCAATAAGGGCAAATATAAAATGTCCCAAAGCCCTACCTAGATGAACTCCAGTATGGATGCCTGGTTCTTCGCGTCAGAGAGCTGCGAAAGAAAGCATCGGCGTCAGCCTCGCTAACCCCGAGCATCTAAGAACCTATAACAGGGGCCTCAATGACTAGAGTAGGGCTGAAAAGGTTGTCATAATGTTCAAGGGGCTACTATTGGCAAAGGGCTTTGGGGTATATGATAGTCTGGCTATATCGGGAGTGCGCGACGACGACTGTTAATTGCCCATCATTACTACTGCTTCCACTACCACTACCACTACTGCTAATACTACTACTACTACTACCACTACAACTACTACTACTACTACTGCTGCTGCTGCTGCTGCCGCTGCTGCTGCTACTACTACGACTACGGCTACTACTACTACTACTACTACTACTCCTGCTGCTACTACTACAACTACCACTACCACAACTGCTACGACGACAACGACTGCTACTCCTTCTGCTACTTCGACTACTGCTTGACCCATATCGACAACGAAGCAACTCATTAGCAGGCAGGCAAGCCCTGGAACCAAGGGCCAAGTTTGGCCAGTACGACACTGGGCTGCGGACCGAGATTTTCTGCTTGTCCATAAGCATATCTCCCAAGTATTTGCCTGGGCTTGCAGCTCAGGGTTGGGGTCTAGGGGTTAAGGTTTCGTGTTAAGGGTTGCAGGATGTAGGTGCAGGATTTAGAGTCTAGGCTTAGTTGTAAGGCTTAGGCACTATTGGCGTACAAGGCAAACAGCACAGTCAAAACTTCCATTGAAAGAAAATGTGTCTGTATTCTGAAAAGAAGCCGCAATCCAAGGAGCATTTCTGCAGCAAGGAACAATGGTTTGACACTTCAACTGAGCGCTTAGCATTCGAGGTTAAGGTGTTAGGAATAAAGCCTTCAGTCCAACAGAAACCAAGTTAGTTTAGACCGCTGATTTATGAACTCCGTTCTTTTGCCCCACAAATCTGAGAACGCCAGTCTCTGCCCAGCGGTGCACCATCTACACAACCATTCCCTCCAGCCTAAGGCTTAAGCCAAAGGTTTCATACCAGGGTGCACAGTGAAATCCCCAGCGAAAGCTCGGGACTGCGAAGGGAAAGCAGCACGTACCTGCCAACTCTTATTGCACGATGTTGCTCGGGGGTGGCTGCTTTCAAATAAAAGTGGTGCTTGCATGGCTATGCAGCTATAACTGCAGTGCAGTTGGTAAGCCAAGCGAGAAGCGAGAAGCGAGTTGCTAACCTCTCTGCCTTGGATGTTTGCATAAACGTGTTCTGGTAAGGGCCCACTGGCTGCAACAGCACCAAGCTATGTCGTCGTTGCATTCGTCATGGTCCAGGGCTTGAAAGGCATGACATTGATATGCCGCAATAAGGAGGAATCGGGACCCCAGGATTGGAAACAAGCCTTAGGCTTCGGACTTGGGGGGTGGGTTAGGATGCTTTAGCGGTCATATTTGTGGGCAGGTTTTAGGGTGAAGAGGTTTGGGGTTTCAGGGTCCTGGGGTTTAGAGTGTCGGGCTTTGGAGTTCAATGTAGGGTGAATACCACCGCCAAAAGCACAACGACCTCATTAAAGTCTGCCATGGTTGCCGAAAAAATGGGATCCCTGCTGTAATGGTCCCTGTCATGTACATACCAGAAGGTCCAGGACACCAAAGAAGCATGTTGTGCTCAATATCCCCTTGGGAATAGTTTCAAACTGAAACCTGATTCCAAAGCAGAGCCCAATACAAGCTCACCCTAAGAGTGAGCTTACGCTGGGCTCTTGGTTGCAAAGAGGTTTCAGTCTATGATAAATTACAAGAAAAACCGTTACGCTGACAGCGACGACAGTGGTTGATCATATTACAGGAGCTTTAATATTTGGAAGGTATGTTATGGTACGGCGATATTAACGAACTTTGAGGAATCGTATTGGTAGTTTTTCAGGCTCCGACACTTCACTTAACCGACCACAAAACACAAACAGCGAGTGATGCTCGACCCCTCTGGTACGAGGAAGCAGTTAAGGATCAGGGTTTACCTCACCCCCAGCAAACCTACCTCTTCAACGACTTATAGAAAGACATCATAATAAGTAAGTAAAGAGAAAGGTAGGTTTTTATAGGGTCCAGGTCGGGTTGCCCGTTCAGGTTCGAGACCCTGAGCCCTAGAGCCAAATACAGCTAAGCTTGGAGATCTTAAACGTTAAACAATACTCTGCCCCCCCCCCCCAATACCTACACAGCACTTAGCACGTTTTCTCTGGATCACAAGTCAGGTCACCAAAAAGCAGCTGCGCAATCCATCATACAAGAGTCTGAACAATCAGTCATCCAAACTGCGCCCCGGTCCCATTATCGATATTGCACAAGCTCTATTCGAACGATCAGGGCTTCTATATCCTAAGCCCTGAACCCCAAACCCCAACCCCTAAACCTGAAGGAGGCTTTACGTCGTTGTAAGCTCAAGATCTTTGCGGCACAAACGCTGAGCCCATCACACCTTTGGTAGTCTGCTTTCGGTCCCAACCTGTGGGTTCAGAGACTATAGGGCCGTTTAGGGGTTCAGGGGTTTGGGGTTTAGGGGTTTAGGGGTTTAGGGTTTCGGGGTTCAGGGGTTTAAGGGTTTAGAGTTTAGGACTGATAAAGACACTCTTAGCTCTGGGCCAACCTCGCGCTTTCAAAACCATGAAGACACTCTGGCGTTTAACATCAGACAGGCTGCCATCTGCTGGCTTCGTTTTGAGGAACTGACTTCTCGCTGTCCCGGGAATTTACTTTGTGTTGTTCGCTACCCCGAAACACATCTGCTCGCTGCAGGTTGCATGCTACATGCTGTACGAAACTGCAGGTATGTGGGAGTTTCCGAAAATAGGAGACCCTAATATAGTACCCTAAATAGTAGGATCCTTATTATAAGGACCCCCAAATAAGCTACCCCTATTTTCGGAAACTCCCGTGGTAGGATCACAGAAACTTGGAACATGGTTTTTGGAGGATTAATGCTAGGATCCCTTATACTTTACCTTAAGGCCATGAGGATATTGATGTTCCAACTTTCTGGCTTCTACTGTAAACCCCTAGAGAAAAGAACCCTTCCCCCCATCCTTCTTCCTTCGCTGCCTACACGGGGCCCGCGCCTGTCGGCACTCCAAACCGCGGGGCCTTGGTGATGCGGCATTTTGTGGGTCCGTTGTTTGGCTCAAGGTTTCGGGTTTAGGGCTGTAGGGCTGTAGGGATGTAGGATTTAGGGTTTCGGTTTGCAAGGCTGTTTTTGGTTTCGAAAGGCATGAGACGGCACGAATGTATGAGCTTACAGAGGGTCTGTGTAGGGCGGTAACAATCGATGTTTGTTGTTATCTGAAGGGATTAGTGAAAGGTTCCTCGGGGGTGTTTTGATAGCCCGAGATTCTGGGGTTTAGGATTTGAAGTTTAGGATCTGGTGTCGAAGAAAGCTGCTGATTTCCAGAATGCTTGCAAGTGTTGGAATTAATGATTGCAGAGGTTCGGGTCGTGGTCAAGAGGGCATGTTCAAGGTTGATCTGGAGATGAGCGTCGTCATTGCTGTTCAGATTGGCTTTTTTGCCGTGACAGACTTCGTAGATTCACCCAATGCACCCCAATTCTGCACTGAGCACCTAAGGCTTCCAAGGTCTAAGCATGTACACCTCCAGGGTCCAGAGTATCAACAGCAGCAGCAAACTGGCGAGCATCTCAGCTGGTCTATAAAACATGCAGGTATGGGATTTTGGGGTCCCGCTGAGGAAAAGTTCAAACTTCCGGCAGATGCTGTCACGAAAGATACCACACACTGTTTCTGCTAGCTGCTCCGGAAGACGAGGGTCTCCGACAGACTGGGACATGGACAAACCTTTCTTTGGCCAAAGGGCACATACAGCGCGTCTCCCGGGAGAATGGTCGCTTCCTCAGCCAATTGCTTTCCAGGGCTGCGCTGACGAGCGCTGGAAACAGAGTCTCCTGGACTTACAGGTGCAGGGTTAGGATACTTTGACCAGGACCAATCAGATACATGGCTCAAGTCTTCTATGCTTTCGGAAGGGAGCCACCTGACTACGACAATCTTCTTCATTACGGCTATGATAGGAACTAAAAGAGTGGAACTACCTCCCAAAACAGCAGATATCAGCATTTCTCTATCTACAGGGTTTGGTATTATGTAGGTACCCTGTAGCCGAAAGGTATCCAGAAACAAGTCCTATCCAGGACCTGCATGGCTCGGTGCTCTCCCATGTTATCCCACATACGCATCTTTGCTGCTCAGAATGGAGCCTCGAAAGCTGAGACTGCTCCTCTACAACCCGTATCTTCCTGCACTCAGTAGAAAGCCGTGTTGGAACTGATGGAACCCCGTCAGATCCTATGAATGCGAGTTTCAGACTATGTCGGACCCTGTATCGGGATCCTTTTCAAAAAGGACAGGCACCTTAAGGGACACGTGAGCTGCAAACTCTCAACCTCAAATTCCTGACTTCTTCACCCCATACGGTTGATGGACAAAATCCTGCATGACCCTAAGGACCCTAAACTGTGGGAATTATGGCATATTCCTTATAATGGGTAACGCAGGATTTTGTCCATCAACCGTATCTCCGGGCCCCCGGCCAGCAGCGGCTTTGGCCGCGGGGCGCTGACCGGGAGGCCCTGCAGCGGCGGTGCCAAGAGGAGCCTCGCAGGGCTCCCCCAAAAGCTGAACACCAGTTGCCCATGGTTTTGGGTTTAGGGTTTAGGGTTTAGGGTTCCTTTAGGGTTTAGGGTTCTCAGGTCTGGCGTCTAAGGTTATAACAGCATTCGTGCAGGGTTTCGAAAGCTTAGGGTTTAAGGGTTTGGGGTAGTGTTTAACTAGGGTCTGTAGGACACATAATGCCACCAAAGGATGAACAGACTACAAAGCCCTAAGAAGCCCCAAGCTGCAAACCTCGGAACGCCCAACCCTCAACTGTTACAATCGCCTCGCCAAACTTACCCCCTGCTCCGAACCTCCGAAAGACCTGTACATAGTAATGTACGTTTTTTTACATCGATGCAAAAAACATACATTACTATAAGGATTAGGGTTTAGAGTTTAGGTTTTAGAGTTTAGGGTGCCTCTAACAGCCCCCCCCCCCCCCCCAACGGTCCTCTGCTCTCCCAAGAGTTGCAGCATCAAGGAGTCGGACTCTACCAGAAGAGGCGGCCTTTCAGCAGCTTCGGGCTTTGCCCCTTGCTTCTGGGTCAGGGCCGGGTAATGTGGGGGCCTTAAAATCGGAATAGGGTTTGGGCGGTACATTATACTGTAATCATAATGAGGAACCCCCACAACAGTATTGGTAATTATTTAGGCCCCTACACTCAGAGTACGGATTTAGGGTTTGGCCTTAGGGTGTAGGTCTGGATTATTCCAGCTTCCGCATGAGACATTCGACGACGCTTCCATTCCTCGTAGAGAGCCTGAGTCTGCCCTGGGCACCACTCTTTACCTACACCTCTTACCTCATGGTTTCCGGGTTTTAAGTTAAGTTACCATAATAACGAAACCATACTAGTAGCTCCTCCTCATCCTCCTCCTCAAAGCGATAAGTACAGGCCGCTACAACTAAGCCTTCAGCTCTGGATCTTCAGAACCTCCTACCATTATTTCGCATACCACTTTTAGGGTTTAGGGTTTAGCTGTTATGTTCATGTGGAGTGCGGCCTGGTGTTTTTGATGATTGCTATTGCCATGAGTATTGTGTCCCTTACTATTGCCATTTTGTTGTATCGCTACAAATACTTGAAGCATGATCGCGATTGTTCTTGGTTGGCCCCTAGCCGATGGTGCGATGATTGACAATGCCGTTTCGTTCTTCCACTGCGCGGTCCGAGAAAGGAACAAAAATCGCACACTTCTGCAGATCACGTGAGCTGCGATGAACCTATGCTAGTTCTGACATGCAATCACATGGATGTGACCTCCGATGTCTCCTCCGGATTTGGCACATTGGTGATCATGACAAAGGATGCTGCAGCGCCTAAACATGCGCTGGAAAACACAAAGCCATTGCAAATCCCAGCCAATCTAGAGGTCTGGATGATACATACTAATGCGCCTCCTTATTATAATATATACCAACACCCTGTTCGAGCCACTGAGGCCCTGAATAAACTGCGATGGTGGGACCCAACACCCGACAGAGGCCCAGACCCGTTGCTGTCCGGCGGATCGATGAGGACCTTGCTTGTAACCTCAGGGCTTTACGGATCTTGGGGGCCGCTTGCGGGTTAAGATGTCTGTCAGGTTTAGGCTTTTGGGGGCTTAGGGTTTCTTGCCTTGCATAGGGGTCCAGACATATCGCATCATCTTCCGTCAACAAGGACCCGACGTCCGCCAAGTCTCCGGGGGTTTTATTTGGCCTTCTTGCCCTTGGCACCGGTCTGCAGCACCTTTTTGGCCACCCGAAAAGGTGAGTGCTGGATCGCTTGTGTAAGTGGATGCACGCTGTCACTGGTGATGCTGGTGCCTTGAAGTTGCGGTATGAGGGGCTGGCTCCGTGTTCTCGTCTTGGAAACTATATATTCACGATGGCTTTCACACCCTGGATTTGCTGCAGTATGGTCGCCATGGTCGCACGGGGAGTGGGGTGCAAATTGTGTCAAAAAAGCTTCAGGGATGAGTGGGCGTTAAATGCGTTATATGGGCTAGGGTTAAGTGGTGTGAGCCGATTCTTATCCAAGCCCTCAGCGAACCAAGGCGACTGAGTCTGCACATTATGTTTGGGAGCTCAGGGTATACATGGGCTAAGAAGTTGAGTTTTGTTAATCTGAAGGCTAGAAGCAATGCGTCGAGAACCCGGAACCCGCGAGTCTGGAATATAAAGGCGATTACGGTACTCCACGTTCTAGATCGTGCCTGGTTTCCCGATTCATATGACCATAATTATTTCTATGGCACAGGACCTCACACTCATCCAGAACCTCCCGAAAGGATGTGTCATTGCCCGATCACAAACCCTCAGAGCCCAAAAAATGCCAAGCTTTAGCCTTGGTCTCGGAACCTCCCGAGTCCCCGACAATGACCCCCACAACCTAAACACTACAAGCCCTGTTCTGATCCTTAGAAAACTCCTTGAAGAAGCAGTTAAGCATCCTGGGCTAGGAAGCCGTTGAGAGGCCCCTGAACCTTGAACCCTAAACCCTAAACCCTAGAACCCTTTCGCTGCAAAGGCGGCGATTGGGAGCCCGGCAAAGCCAAAGGTGCCTTCAAAGGCCTCGTCGAGCAGCCAGCCCAGGGCCAGGGAATTCATATGGGAGTTTCCCCCAAAAAAGGGGGTACCTTAGGGTTCCTAAGGGATCCTTTAAGGGTTCCTTAAAGGGATCTATAAGGGTTCTATAAAGGGTGTAAGGTTTCCGAAAATTAGGGGTACCTTATTTTGGGGTCCTTATAATAAGGATCCTAGTATTTAGGGTACTGCATTAGGATCCCCTATTTTGTCGGAAACTCCCATATCCTTGACCGGATAACGATACACCCTCTCACGCTGTGACCCACAAGCCCGGTACAGTATCTCCAACTGCTATACCTGTGAGCGCCTACAGCCCAAAAACCCGTAAAAGCCCTCAGCCCTAAGCCCTAACACGGTGAAACCCGAACCCCATTTCTGCACACCCCATTTTGCATTGCATCGGACCATAGAGTCAACAGACGCGTCCCAAAATTCCTGCATTGAATTCAAGGCGGTGCGGGCCTTCCCGCACGTATTATGCGGCTGTACATCCCGCTGCCGCGGGCAAAATGCCCCGACAACTCAGCCGACTCTGCAGCGCCAGAAAGAGGCGACCTCGGCTCGTGGCGGCTCGCTGGTGCGGTACCCAGCTTCCTCAAGGGCCCAACAAAGCAACGCCGTATTGGCCGGGGGGTCGGCAAGGAGGGAAAGCGGAGCCTCGTCCTCCAAAAGTTGTCGTAGTTCGTCTCGCGTGGGCTGAGCTGGCCCAGCAGTAGGCAGGGCGGGTGGCGCTGCCGCAAACGCCTGCCAATGCCCTTGACGCAAGCTGCGGGCATGTTTCGCCTCCGCCGCCTCAGCCGCGGCGATGGCATGCAAGTCCATGGGAGGAACGAGCAGGCAGACCCGACGAAGACACGCAGGAGAGCCCTTATAGTGGCGCTGCAGCCGAGCGAGCGAATGGTAGTGCCTGAGGCATGCCAGGCAAGTAGGGTGATAGGAAAAGAGGCGGGCAGGGCTAGGCAGCCCGTGACGCCTAGCAATGTGCACACCTCGATGCTTGCGTAAGGGAAAACGGGCATCGCAGAAGGGGCAGGCAAACGGTAGGTCCTCAGCAGGCGCGGAAATCACAGGGGGCCGCAGCGCCGGAGCTGCCTGCCGTTCGCACCAATTGTGCAAGTCCCGCAGGCACAGACGGCCCGCAGCCTGAAGCTGTCGGCGCCACCAGGTGCGGTCGTCCTGCATGACCGCTATAAGCGCCCTGACTGGCGAAGGCTCTGCGAGCAGAAGGCGGACAGCAGAACAGTACAGAGCAACGTGCCGCATGTCGGACTCAAGCAAACCCAGCCAGGACCGGGACGCATCGGCCTCCCACTGCAAGAACAACAGCTGCCGCAGAGTGGCGGGGCCATGCTCCAGAATCCGAAGCAACAAGCCAGCACGGGCCCTCGCAAGTGCGAGCGGCGGCGTTACAGCCTGTGCAAGGTGGAGCACAGCATAGGAGTGCGCACAACGGGGCGTGGCGGACCGGGGCTGTAAGGCCCGCCAAAGGGCAGTGTAGTAGCGAGCCCACAGCCGCCAATGGCCCTGAACATGCAGTTCGATGCTGGCGGTACTGAAGGCAAACTTAGACACGACTAGGGACCGCAAAAGGTGTCTCCGTGTAGAGATGGGGATGCTGGGATTTCCAAATAGCGGCCCTCTGAGGGGCTTGAGACACCAGGCCGCCTGTGAATACCGATGATGAATCTCCGGGACGACCGTAGCTGTGCTGGTAACAATCCCGCCGAGGTGTTTATACGCCTGGACAAGAGGCAACTGCTGGGTACTACCAGTAATGCCATCAAGCACTGGCAACCAGGAGGTATCCTCGTGTGCGCGAATGCCAAGACCAGTGGCAAAGGCAACGGAGGGCGGCAAAAGGGCAGCGGTTTTGTCGGGACCAAACGCAAGCTGGATGCCGTTCGCAGTCGCATGTGTGAGGAAAACAGCAGTAGCGGCCTGAACCCTGGCAACAAGGGAAGGCCCGTCACTGGCCTGATGCATCGCAACGAAGTCGTCTGCCCAAGAAGCAGGGCCCAGCACGGAGGGAGGTGGGGGCGCCTGCCAAGGTGGGTCGCTGGCACCAGCGAGAAGCGGTGTATGCAGCTGCCGTGAGACCAACACTTCCTGCACAGCGGAGATGTATGCGCTGAAACTGACAGCGAAGAACAGGTCCGCCAAGGGGTCGCCAGGGCGGACCCCCGCGGCAGTGGCGACAAGTGGCGCACTTCTGTCCAGGCGGAACCATGTGCCAGTGAAAACTTCCTGCGTTAGAGCAAGGACATGGGCGGAGTCACAACAGTCCGCGAGTGAGGCAATGCGCTCCAGCACGGAACGGAGCTCAGTCCAGGCTGCAGGAGGCACACCAAGGCGGTGAAAAAGTGACAAGATGACAGAATCATCCAGTACATCGCCCGTCAAAGTCTCCCGCAGAACCTGGTAGTAAGCCGCACGCACGTCATAAAACACAAGCGCCGGCATCTCACCGCGGCGGTGCGTGTAGCTCTGAAAACACTTAACCGCAAGGGAGATGGTGTCGACGCCGACATGTCCTCTGACGCCGCCGTGGAGGTCAGGGCACACCTTACACAACGCCGGAGCAAGGTGAGTCCGCATACCGCGGTGGAAAAGCTTACCCGGCACGCTGGACAACAAGATGCTCCGGTGCCGGTCACACCTGAAAACGGCGGCAGCCTTCTTCGCAAGGGTCATAAGAGCACCACCTTTGTATTCGACCGGCTCGCGCAGGGCCAGAACACTTTTGAGGTGTAGGCCAAGGAACTGTCGCGCAGCCAAAGTGGGCGATGCCTTGAAAAGCTCACCGGTAATACCATCCGGCCCGGCAGCCTTCCCACGCCGCAGCTGCAGTATGTCGACCTCAAGACTGAGGAGGTCTGGAAGCAGAGTGGGGTCAAAACACGGCGGCCGGTGTGCCCTCCTTTGGTCGACGGCAAGAAGCTGCGAGACGTAGTCGGCAGCGGTGGTAACCTGACCGGCCTCTTGCGCAGCGAAGTGCTCCCGCCAACGCTGCGCTCTCTGGGCTCCTGTGGCAGCCAAATCACCGTTAGCAAGCTCAACCGCAGGGAGGGCAACGAAGGCGGACCTTCGAGCCGAAGCAGCTTTAGGGAAAGCCTTACGGACGCGATGGTAAAGCTGCCTGGGCCGGGAGAGGTCAGACAACCGAACATCCTGAACAAGGGAGTCCAGGTAACGATTCCGATCACCCCGAACGGCATGCCTCAAGAAGCGGCCAGCAAAATAATAGGACGCCCAGGCTTGTGCTGTACTCTGATCGAGGGCCACAAGCCACTCGTCAGCCCGTTCACAAGCGGCTAGGGTGAAGCGTTGGCCACGGGTATGGAGGACCAAGCCGGCAAAGCCAATGAGGAGTCGGCGACGGCAGTACTCGCGCCTCTCCGCACGCAGGTATCTCTGTAGGCCTTTACGGATGGTGACCCATTGCAGGGCCTCAGTGGAGAGGTAAGACTGTCTCGGCCGAGGAGAGTCCCGGAGCTGAACAGCCCGGCCCGCGGCCAGCCAGGAAGTCGAAAGCTGTGCAAAATGTGCATCGACATCAACATCCCAGGCCGGCACAGGCGCTTCCGCGAGAGCCGCATTGAAAGCGGCGGCATCAAAGGTCGGGTCGAGGTCATTGGGGCGACAAGCCCTGCGGCGGAAGTCCGGCCCGTCGCAGGCAGAATCACGAGCCTGAAAACTGCAGCTCAAGACTACCGGCATATGGTCGTGGCGCTTCTGCAAAGCTTCAAAGGTGTACCACACAGATGAGCACATCTCAAAAGCGAGCCAGGCATGCGGCACAGCCACGTAGTCCAGACGGTGCATGTGGCCGGAGGGGGAACACCAGGTCCAGGACTCTCCCTGGTGTACTGAGGCGAAGGTGGTAGGTGCGCAGAGGTTGTGAGCGAGCAGGAAATCATGAAAGGCCGATCCACCCGCATTTTCAGCCTCGAATCCCTGGTCGCCAACTGCCGGGCTGACATGTCCGCCCAGACGGCCATTAGCATCCGCCAGCACAATGATTTCCCGGCCTGGCGGCAGTCTTTGCAGCTCTGCCGCACGCGCACGCCAGAAGTCCACGGCGAGCCCACGGACACCTGTGCGATCAGTCGGGGCATGGACCACAAGAACTGCGCAGGGGAAGTGGGGCGCATCGAGGCTGACAAGAAGATGTCGGGGCGAAAAGGCGGCAACCGTGCAATGGGTTTGTTCAAAGTACAGGGGGGTCCGGCCGCGGTGTGCATATGGCAGGCACTTGCTTAACCACAAGGCACACCCGAAATGTCCCCTCTCATCGGCGGCAGCATGCAAGAGAATATACCTAGAGTCCGGCAGAATGGCAGTATCTTGCAAACGAGTCTCCTGCATACCCAAGAGATGGACGCCTCGCGCCTCGCATTGTTGTGTGATGAGGTGTCGCTTGCCAGCAAGCCGCAAGCCAGCGGGGCGTGCCGCAGCACCGGTCTGGCATGGTTGTCCGTCGAGCAGGGTAAGGACATTGTATGTCATACTGGTGATCTCGACACGTACGACAGACGTCGTGGGTGTCGCCGGAACTAAACCCGCAGCAGGGGAAGAGCGGCACACAGGCGGGCGTTGTTGCATGTATCGAGCAGTAGGCTCAAAGGCGAACAAGGTAGGGAGATCAGACACAGGGGCAGCACAAAGCCAGGCCCAGCAAACCAGGGGATGTTGAGATAACTTGGCTGGCCAGTCAGGAAGTACTCGCTCCGTAAGCGGTAAAATGTGACGCCTGGCAAACTTAGCAAAACAGTCGCTGAGCTCATTGCCAAGGTGTCCGGCGTGACCGGGCACATAGGCCCCGTGAAGACTAAGTCTTTGACATACACACTGACGAAGGATTGTGGCAAAGTGACTCAGACTCAGATAACCGGCCAAGGCTGGGACCGCGGCTGGCACCGCTTGGCAAAAAGCTCCGTAGCCAGCAGCCTGACAATCAAAACGTAAGTTGCAGGGCAGCTGAAACGCACCACCATATTCGAAGAGCCAGGCCAGTGCCCAACAGAGTCCCAGAAGCTCACTCTGCAACGGTGTGTCAAGGGACTCCCCAAGGCAATAAGGAGTGTCGGGCGGCACTGCAGTGGAGTAGGCGGCGCCATGGAAGTAGCTACGCTCAGCGGTGACAACCCACACAGTGAAAGCCCAGCCTGCCGGGGCTGTGCTGGACGACTCTGCGCCACCAGAGGCCGAACCGTCCGTAAACACATCCAAGTGCGTAGCCTGCGCAGTGGCCGGAGCATCCCGCCAAAGGGGCACATCCAACAGGGCGGTGCGCAGTGCCAGCGAGGCCCCTTCAAAGCAAAGGAGAGGGTCAAGGTCGTTATCCAGCCAATCAGTCTCCGCCGAGGCATTAGCCGCAGGTAGGATGGCCGCAAGCTCCAACGCCTGGGCTTGAAACTGTGTAAGAGGAACGGCAGCCTCCAGCCGCAAAGCCACAGGAGCTGATATTGCATGTGAGCGACGCACCTTTGTGTGCTCTAGCAGCGTGTCCAGCAATGTGACCGCGAGAAACGCCCACTCGTCCGATCGGGAAGCACATTCCTCCAACAAGGTAACAAGTTTGGGCTCATGCCAGACGTCCTCGTAGGCAGGCTTAGCCGGGCGTCTACGGCAAGGTGTGGGCAGTTGACGAACAGCACCAAAGGAAGTGCTAGAGCAAACTCTCTCACCCGGAAAACAACTAAACCGATGTGACACCGGACCGGGTAACGAGGGAGCGGGGGCTGTGGCCGCATCACCTGGCACAGGGCCCAGGAGCTGGACCGCACGGAGCGGCTGGCAAAACAATGCAAGACAGGCAGCAGCAAGGCCGCGGCGCGGGCCCGACTGACAGGGCCGCCCACCACCGCCAACGAGCACAGATGGCGCACAGGCCGGCGTCTGGCGGGCGCGGCGGTCCAGTCGGTTACCGCTCCCGTCTGAACACGGACCGGCGAACGCGGGGGCCGGAGCACCACCCAGCATGGGTGTATCAGGGCTGTCCGGACCAGGGTCATGTGCTGGATCAGCACCATCCCGCGGACCAGCCGCACTGGCAGGGTGGGCAGGAGTGGGCTGAGCCGTACCGGCCGGGATAGCCGCGTAAGTGACGGTGAAAACCTCACCTGCAAAGGCAGTCCTGTAGTCATCAGTTTGGCCATGACGCCTGTGTCCACCGAGCACACGAATTTCAAAGCCAGGAGGGCAAAAACCTTGCAACCTCTGGAGCAGACCTGTAACGTGGTAGAGGCCGTCAGGAGCATAGGCAGCAACAAAGCCCAAAAGAATGGGACGCATGTCAAGCAAACACACAATCCAGCGGCCCGGGCCTTGCGCGGAAAGCGGAGGCGGCTCGACAGCGATAAGGACGGACCGTATCAGCAGGCCATGATCGGCAAAGTTGAGGACATGCGGCCAAACCGGCTGAAGGAGCAGGGTGGCGCTGGAGACATCCAGGGCCGCCGCGACATCACGCCGAAAGTCGGCGGCACGGCTGCGGTCGATGTCATAACGCACCGGCTCATAGTCAGTGACGAGCCAGGTGCGATCGCCATACTCACCAGGAATGTCGAGCTCTGTCGCCCAACCTTGAGCAGTTTGAAGCATGTCACGAAGGCTGGCATGCACGAGAACAGGATGGGCGGGGCGGGTCATGACAATGAGATCCCCAGTCAACAGCTCAACGCGCATATCAGGGCCAAGCGGCCATGGCATGTCCCGGACGTAAATGTCAACGAGCGCGTGTGCAGGAACATCCGCAACTGCGAGCAGCGAGGCATAAGTCATAGCTGCAGGGACATTGAGCGCAAAATAGCGATCATCCAGGCCGCGCGAATCAAAATAGACCAATACCTCAATGGTAGGCCAGGCCGGCAAGGCAAGCAGCGTGCCGTATGTAATATCAGGCTGCGGGTGCACCTCCAGGAGGTGGGGGAGCCGGCCAACAGAGTCCAGAGACCTGGCGGCACCGACCGCCGCGATGACATGAGATACATCGGCAGGGAATGTCACATCAACCTCGAGGAGTTCGGGGAGATATCCCGGCGCGAAGACCAAGAAAATCACCGATGCGACCACACCGTCCTCGGTCACTGCCATAAAAGATCCGCCTTCTTGTGGCGTCTCCGCAGGGGCGGCGGGCGCCAACGCAGGAGCAGGGTCCGGCATGGGAGGACCAGCTGGCGAAGTTGAGGGACGGTCCTCCTGCCTAAGGGCAGGAGTGTCGGGGTTGCTTCGAGCTTGGCTCATGGTACGGGGAGCCAGCCGAGTTATCGGCGGCGGCTGCAGCACAAAGTCCAAAATAACAACCGTGCCAGGAAGGACCTGCAAGTGAGTCCCCAGGTCAGGGGCACCTGCAAAGCAGAGACTGTGACCAGGCGGGATGACAGGCTGCAGGAAACGGCGCAGATCCGGCAGGTAGACTAGTCCGTTATAGGCCTGCCACGTGAGCCATCCCTCCTGAATAGGCCGTCCGTCTAGGAGCACAGGCCGGGGCCGGTCAGTCGTGGTGTCCGAGCCGAGGTCAGTGATGGCAATTGTGGTATGGCAGGGGACGCCAGTAACAGCAACATCAGTAGCCCGCGGGTTAGCAGGGGTGATGTCAACGTCCTCAACGTCCACCCCAACAGCTGCTGCAAGACATTGTCGTAGGCGGCCACGGTCAGCGGGGTCCGCACGAAAGAGCTGGTGCCGGCTCTCCCACACAAGACAGTAAGTATGAGAGGCAGATATGTCAGGGACGACAACATGCGAGCTCCAGTGCCCCGCATCAAGTAACATTTGTCCTAAGTCCCAAAGCAGGGGCGGACGATCAGCAGCTGGCACAAGGGTGATGGTGGTGCCCGTGACAACATGTGCAAGAACGTCAAGCTGCAGAGGGGCCTGATCATTGCCCACATAGACAGTAACATTACGCCGGCTAACGCCAACGGCCTCAAGCAACGCTTCCTTATCGACGTAAGCCGGCATGCGTGCGGCAAAGAGGCGGCCGTCAAGACGGGTAGCATCGATGCAGACATAAAGCGCTCGCGTGCACCAGCTCGGAGTCGCAACGAAAACTCCACTGCCATCCAAAGGTTGCGGCGTCGCAGGCGTTAGATGCGGGAACCGGGCATCACGATCCCGCTGTCGTGCTGGCCGCAGCAGCGACACGACATCCTGGATTGTAGCAGGGAAAGGTACTTCAATGACAATACGTTCCAGTACATATCCGGGAACGCATATAACGAAAGAAGCACGACGCATTCTGACATCCTGGTCCTCCTCTGAAGAGGAGTAGTCAGAAATCTGCAGACCGGCAAAGAGCCGGGTGTTGAGAGCATGGTATCGCCAAGACTCGCCAAGGAATTCGACGGCATTGCGCAGGGCGTACAGCCGCCGGTCCTGTAACAGGTTGTGTGGGACTGGCTCCGAAAGGAGCTTGCATTGCAGAAAGGCTGGGAGAACAGCACGTATGAAAGCATCAGCCAGGGGAGAACCAACAGGACCGATGGCTCCATGGGCCTGTAGGAGGCCCCTGTCGGTCTTGTCACGCAGCAGGCGCCGCACATCATCAAGGGGCAGCGGCGTACGAGCGCCGTGAAACATCGACCACGGCTTGGCCATCCAAAACCTGGCAGGGAGGTCAGCGGGTGAGCCGGCCAATGCAGGCTGAGGGCAATCCCCAGCATTCCGATAGGAGAGGCCGGGATTGCCTTCATAGGAAGGGTCAGAAGAAGGCGCCCTGTGGGCCGAGGCTTGCCGCGAGCGACTGCGGGACCTGGTAGTGGCGGCCGAGCAAGGTACCGACCGATCGCTGGGCGGGTCGCCTGACTCGCTGTCCTCACCCTCCTCGTCATTGGTAGTCGGGTCAAAAGAGGGCTCAGAAGCGTCAGAGTCGCAGAAAAACTTGTAACCTATAGTAAGGGTATCAAGATGAGCGACATCTATGCGGTCTCGCCTACGCCTACCACCGGAAACCTGAAGCACCCACCCAGGCGGCGGCCGAGTGTTTAAAAGGCGGGGGAAGTCGGTGAGCAGGATATGTGGCCTTTCCAGAATGACAAATTGAACTCCTTCTGCAACCTGCCTAAGGTCAAGGAAAACAACACATTGCTCCGCGAAAGGCCTCTCTGCGATCGCGATAACCCCACGCACCCGGATACTCCGGTACATCACCCTTTCTAGTGAACCTGGCCTTGGCGTGTGGAAGTCCACAGCCGCACGGTCAACACCAACGAAGCGGGCAGCAGCGACATCACCCGGGTCATGCGTCGCTTGCGGACGATACAAGTAACGTCCACTGCTGTGCAGTAAAAGCAGGGAACTGCGGATGGCAGGGCCCATAGGGAATCGCGGCGGTAAGTCCCAAATATGAGGGAATTGGAGGCGGTACTGAAGGTCATTAGAGAAACAAGGGAGGCGGTCAGTACGCATGAAAGTGACCAGGCAGCCACTGGCAAGGTGAATCTCCTCATCGGGCTGCAAGGGTGAAGGGTCTGTGCCGACATAGACCCGACAGTGGCGCGGATCATGCACGCTGGCCTCCCGACAGAGCTCAGCCAAACAGGTCGGCCGTGTGATGTAGCTCACAAGAACAGGCCCGTCTGTTTGGTCACCAAGGTCTCTAAGATCCAAGCAAACAACCGCCAGGGCAGAGTAGGTGGACCAGTCCGGTGCAAGCAACATGGCTGCACACGAAGCAAAGGGCTGCGGCCGCACAGCAATGGCCCTAGTACAATAGTCAAGGCGAAGGTGCTGAACGTGCCTCTCTGTGGCGTCCAGGGCATCCTCGATATCGCAGGGGAGGCGCAATGGGAATTGTAAGGTTTCAGGGACATGATACGGCGTGCCGACCCAGACAGAGAAAGCAGCCTCCCTGAACTGCATGGGGCGGGTGTGACGAACAGCATTGTCGACAGTCACCCTGACAGGCAGAGGAGCAGGAGGCCCTCTGGGAGGATCTTCACCACTGATGTAATCATTGGCCCTGACGACACATCCATCGGCGATGGCATCCGGCAACCGGCGAGGCTCAAGCGGCGCCGGCTCGTCGGGCGCCGCTGCACTGTCAAACTCGTCGGCCGACGGCGCGGGGAGGTCCTCCGGCGCTTCCGCTCCATGCACCAAATGTAGGGAGGTAGTGAGGACCCATGCGGCGCCTATGCCAGAGAAAGTGCCGGGGCCGACCCGGCAAGGTAGGGTGAGGCCAGAAAGCAGGGCCAACCAGAGCCGAAGGGCAAGGCAACTGGTCGGGCGGCCGTGGCCACACTTTGGGCGGGGACGACCCTTGCGGTCTCGCCAAGGTGTCCAAGTGAGGACACATCCAGCTCGGGCAACCTGACCTAGTGGCTGAAGGAGGGCCGTATTTGCGCCGGAAAGGGGGAAGCAACAGGCTCGTCCAAACGGCGTGGTCAGCCGCCAAGGAACGGCAAGGACCCTGAGCAGCGCAAGGAAAAGAAGAGCCAGGAAGCTTCTCGCAAGGGGCACAAGGCAGGCGGCAAGCAGGCGCAACAAGGACAGCCAGAATGCCTCAAGGATGGAGAAAACAATAGGCTGCTCAACCGGAAGTGCAGTCCGCGGTGGGAGTCCCTGAACCACCGATACGCCTCTTAGGTACTCGCGGACACATACAACGGGCAGAGGAACAGGCCAGGAAAAGCAAACCGACTCAATGGGGACGGGTTGGTCGCCAAGAGTCCTCACGGCAGGGGCGTGACTGTGGTCACCCATAACGCTAACCGCAGTGACCGGCAATAACCATGGTGAGAGTCCCTGAACCACCGATACTCCTCTTAGGTACTCATGGTAGCGCTCGGCCTTTAAAAGCGCGGTGCTAACTGGAATAGAACCATCCCCATGGCAAGCGGGAGCGCCTGATAGGAAGAGGCGGCTGTGCGAGATGAAGCCGTCCTGTCGGGAAGCCGTTGCCCCTGCGCCACCGATGCAACTGTTAGGCGCTTCCCCATGACAGGCAGAAGATGAAAAACCCACACCCGAGGGAATTGGGCTAAACCGAAAGAGAACCCCTAGGGGTGAGTACGTGGGCAAACCAGCATCGACACAGAAGAACCCAGGAGCCGGGCTCAAAAAAGGCAAGGAATGCAATGAGCTGGCTGCAGAAACCGCGGGAAGAAGCCACGAAAGGCGAGGGCAAACCCACTACCCCTCCAAAGCCCAAGGAGGAGCGAAGGCTGCCGAGGATGACTGTAGCAAGGCGAAAGGAGGCCACGCAGGTAGCGCCGGAACGGGAGCTAAGGCCTGTACACAAATCAAAACTGTACAACAGCCGATAAGCTTTCAGACTCTTAGCCCACCATCGATGATTCCGATCAGGAGCACCACAGACACAGCCTTGCCCACAGGAAACCACATAGCCAAAACTCCCCAATGAGGTTTGGCATGTCCGTCCCTCTAGGCGGCACGTGCCTGTAGGCTCAGGACCGTCCATCGCATGGGAGGCCCCAGCTGCTCGGTCAGTGGGGCCTGGCCTGTGTCCGCCAGATCGGGGTCGTCGTCCTCGACCGTCATGGATGCGAGCCCCTGCCATTGTCGCAGGAGGGACTCCTCTGGGGCCGCAGGCGGAGCAGGCGTCCTGGGGGCCACCCCAAATGGATGAAGCGCATTGCGCATGCTCTCGCGCTTCTCCTGCAGCTTGGCCTCCCAGGAGACGTGCCCCGTCGTAGGCGCGGCTTTGCCTTTGGTGGCCTCTTTGATGCCTTGGCGGGGCGGCGCATCCGTCGTCGGCGCTCGCAGCAGTGACTTGTCTCGCTGTCCCGGGTGCTTGGGGTGTTGCCCAAAGCCCGGGCTCAACCCAGGCGGCACTCCAGAAAGAAGTCCTCCAACTGCTGCCCCCGTCGGGGCTGGCGAGACCTGAACATGTCCAGCAGTCCCAAAGTAGGGGTCGTCTGTGGCTCGCGCCGGGCTGGGCCGGGCCGCCGGCACTGGTGTCATGGGAGCACTCGTGCGGACACCGGTCGGTGTATTCGGTGCTTGGGCGTGCAGAGCCCGCTGAAAAACACCATCGAGATCGTTGCCGTCCTCTGCGGCCCAAGTCTCGAAGAGGGCTGCCACCTGCGCATCGGGTGGGGCCGGGACAGCCGCGAGGGGCTCCGGTGTCTGTCCATTGGCAATACGCAGGACAGCTTCTCGAGAGCGCTGCTGTTGAGCCTCTGCCTCGACCGCTTCCTTCTCGATGCGCTCCAAGTCCTTCTGGTATCTCCGGCGCTCCCTCTGGTAGTTCTCCTTGGCCAACTGATCGTACGTGGCCCAATTGTCCTGGGCCGCCTCGTATGCTGCGTGCAGCCTGTTCACGCGGATCTCGGCCTTCCTCGCCACATTGAGGGCCGCTTGCATGTCCGTCACCAGTCCTCCAGGCTCTGACATCTGCAGCTGCGCCCCGTTCGCCGGGGTTGCTGGAGGGTGCCGTGCAGCTATACCACTGTAGGTCGGGAACGAGGGCTTCGCCTTGTTCTTGGCCTGCGTGGGCCACCAAGGGGCCTCTGCGGAGGACGCCGCACCAGACCACAAGCGCCACTTGCCAGCACGGTCTTGGCGCCGTTCTGTGTCTGTCCATTGATCGAAGTTACGATCTCTCCCGCGGCCCATAGCAAGCAGGAGGCGCCTGCGGAACGGGCAAGTGCCGTGATGTAAGGCCAGGAGCTGAAGGCGGCTCTGGCTGAGCACACGGCCTTTGCGCACAGCCTGGCGTATGCGGGAGCGTCGCCCGCGAAGATGTCGATGCCAGGACGGCGAGGCCGGTATGGCGATAAAAACCACAGCTCTACGCCGACAATTGCGGCTGGGGCTTTCGATGTTCTCCTGCTTGGAGCGATTCGAGCCCTTCTGCACACCCCATAGTTTATACTTCGGCTATGGAATGTCAGTGATGGCTCAGGGTTCAAAGTGCTCTTGGGGTTTACGGGTTTAGGGTTTACGGGTTTAGGGTCCAGGACAAACCACTCCCAAGCAAAATCTTCAGAGTCCCAACCGCTAAATCTGTAACTCCCCCCAACACGGCACTATCCTAACCCTAAGTACAGCTGAGTGTTTTGAACCTTTGGGGCTTCATATTGATATTGTCCCTGAATAAATACCAACCCCCCCCTATAGTATAGGCCCTGTATCCTGAAGTAGAAGCGAAAGAACTGCAGCAAGAGCCTCCAAAACCGCCCGAATGGGGAACAGTCTTCAAGATTTACTGTGTTCCCCATTATGGTTTAACAGACGAACCCTAAAATCGCAGGATCTAGGAACATGCCTCACGCCTGAAGGGTTTCTTGCTCTGATTTTTCTTAATGGAGGGATTTTGGAATCCGCACGTACAAGGCAGAGCTACCTTAAGTCTTAAGCTACCAGAGCCTACTTCCTTGTGGCGTCCTCGTAGTTTCTAGATTATCAATAAATGTTCAATGGCAGCATCTAATCTAAGATCAAGACCCAACATGAACGGTAAGGCGTAGATAGGTGGAGGTATGCAAGCGGCCTATGAGTTCGAATGTACCACTAGCACATGCGCAACCAAACAAAACAGTTACAATCGGTGACGTGGAGAAATCTGGTTTAATGCCTCTATAAAGCCTTGATTGCTTTAACATGCTGTAACCCTTTAGCGGAAAGCCGGCCGGCACCATGAAACCCTTCTTACACTCGAAACCCTGACCCTGAAACCCGAAACCCGAAACCCTAGACCCTGAACACCTCAAGGTCCGGTCCCTGCCTGGCACAAGGAGAGGAGCCAGGGTAGGAAGAGCTCCGCACCCGTGAGGCTGCGAGCAGAAGGTGACTTCAGAGCTGCTACATGGGGCTTCCAAAAAATGGGGGGATCCAAATATAATACTCCAAATAGTAGGATCCTTATTCTAAGGAACCCTAATTTTCGGAAACTCCCACATCGGGCTTCAATATACCGGCCTGAATAACTAAAATAAGGTTCATGCTAAGGGCTTCTTTAAAGGGTTCTATAAGGCTTCCATAATCAAAATAAGGCTGCGGGGCATGGTACGGTAGATTTAGACCCAGGAAACCTAAGGAACAGTATTGGTCGGTTTTTGGGCTCCTGCGTTATGGGTGCTATATAGGGAGCTTTATGGAGCCCTTCATGGTTGAAAAGGGTTCTGGGGCATGTACGCACACAGCTACACGGCTACACGTGAAGCCAACGCAGCCAGATGTAGCAAAGTAGGATCTGCGGCAGACAATCAAGTGAGGGCCCCCATGCCGCTCCTGGTCCTGCAGCTTCTTTTCTTGCGGGTGCTGCTGTTGCTGATGCTGGCGCTCCTTGCCGCACATGTGGCAGAAGAGCGCCTCGGAGGAGCAGTAGAAATATCTGTGGCTTTGCAGCAAACTGTCACCCTAGCCCGAGCTTGGCTGTGGCAACATGCCAAGCACAATGTGATGGCTTTCGACCAATGCGGCCATGCCGAACTGCCACACGAGGAGGGAGAGTGAACAAAGTCTCATAGAGGCTGCACCTCAGCCTAATGATGCTCAGCAGGCACATACTTCACAACGTCAATTTAAAGCCCAAGGATAGTAGCAAACCCCAGATCCTGAAAGACTTCAGCACCCTACACTCCAAAAGCCTTGGAATCCTGATTCCCCAAAGCCCAAACAACCCTGTATGATGAAGAACTTCGAGCCCTCATCCTCCCCCAAGGGTCGTGATCCGGAAGCCGTTTATTCATTAGCTACAGTGCGAGGACTGCAACAAGGTTCAGGCTTCGGGTTCGACACAATGCTAAACGTAAGCCCAGAAAAGGACATGGTCTCTTCAGGAGCACTTTCGAACCCCCTTGCCATGGCCCCATTAGCCCAGCATTGACAGCAGCGCTTATGGAACAGAGACGCTAGAACAAACCATAACCTAAACCCCCCCAAAGTAGGCAAAATAATGGCCCTACATACTTTTGGGGTCCAGGTAAGAGACCCTCAAAGTTAAGACCCCAAACAGGGATTGAAACCAGCAATAAGCCAAAGCCCCCAAAGGCGGCCAAGGAAGGCCCTGATCTCTCAATACCCGAAACCCTAAACCCGGAAACCACATATGTAAACACCCTTAACCCTAGACGCAAGAAAAAAGGTTTAGGGTTTAGGGTTTAGGCCCCATAAGCCTTAAATACAATGCCCTTCCAATATTCTCTTAAATGGCCTCAGAGAGGCATGGTCCAGGTAGGCCATGAAAACGCTCTCCCGCATGTAGGGCTCTCCTGGCATCCGATTGCGGCTGCGTGTGTGCTTGGCTTTCCGGTTTGGGGCTTCAGGACGTTTACTACTTTTCGGAGCTTCGAGTAGTCGGTGCTGGGCGTTTTGAGCTTACTTTGGCCTTTGTGGGTTTAAGCGATGACGCTGCCTATGGTTTCTGTCTTTGAACTGGGACGTTAAGATTTACGACCGCTTCTGCCAATATCAGCTTGCTGTGCGCTGAGGCCACTCGGGGCCCCAAAAAGTCCCCAGAGGTTATCCTTTGTTCAAATTAGGGGTGATGCATTCTACCTGTTGTTATGACCCTTGAGGAACCTCACTAATGGACGAAGCAGGCATCTGCATTGGCGCTCCACCCGAGCTTCAAAATCAATTCATCTCTGCGGCTTCGCAAGTTTCGTCTCTCTGCTGAAGATGCGAGAACAAACTCGTGTTGTGCCTGAAAAACTGCTGTAGCAGCAGCGACTTAGCTTTGCTGCATCATGGATATACCCAGACCACCAACTCTATATAAGTCTAAGAACATCGAACTACATCGCTCCAGCTGCTCCCACGATCTTGAATCCCATTGCAAGGCCTGACGGCCTCAGATTAAAAACAAAGTTGTTTACTTTAGGATCTCCTGCTCCGTAGGTATCCCAATGTAGGTACCGAGGACCAACCCTTCAAAACACGACCAAGGCTTGCCAAGGGTGCAAGGTGTAGGGTTTGAGGGTTCAGGGCCTCGGGGTTTATGGAAATAAGTTTCTCAGCAAGCGAGGTTCTACGAATAGAGTCCCTGCACAAGCGCAGGGGGAGGAGTTTCGGAAAACAGGGAATCCTCATAGAGAGTAGCAGGATCCTGCTTTGAAGGTCCCTACCCCTCGTTTCCCCCCCGAACATATGGATGGTTGTCAAAATTAGGGTCCATTTTTGGGTACCCTAAATAATAGGTGCCGTATTATAATAAGGACGCAAACAGGGACCCTAATTTTGACAACTACCCATATCGCATCCGGGGCCTAAGCGATAGGAGGTGGTCCTCAGCGAGCTGCCAATGCTGGGAGGCCACTATGAAGGGGCCGTTAAGCTAGTGAGTCTCGCTTTGTTTCAGGCGACCTGCGTTATTCGGATAGAAGTCAAGGGCTTCCGGAGCTCGCTAGCAGCTTCAGGTTGTCCTCTTGTCCGTCAGTCGTTGTGTGCCAGTAATGGGAGGTGAACCATCCTAGGGTTTTTTGGGGGGGAAGATGGGTCAATCTACATTGTATATATATATATACACATGTACCCTACATGTATATGTATATATATATATATACATATATATATATACATATATATATGTACATACACCTAATGCGTTACTTGGTATATGATGTTCCCAAAACCCAACCGGAGCCCGAACTATGGTGTTTGCACGCTGCGGCCGTAAATTCCCAAACTCCGAACTTTTAGCTTCAGGGTATATGGCGAAGAGCGCATGGCCTATACCGTAAACCCTGAACCCCTCAACCCAAAACCCTGAACCCTAAACACTAAACCCTGAACCCCACACTAACCCCCGAACTAAGCCCTAGAAACCCAGTGCCCTCAAACTTAAACTACCTTCCAAGTGCAGGTCAGCGTCGCACCAAACTGTGGCCTGCAAAAAGCCGGGTGCTCTGTTACGGGCGGGGTTCAGGGTTCAGGGTTTAGGGAGCAGAGAAGAGCCCTGTCAAATCATTTAGCTATGCCTTCGGTCCTGGGTCTTCTGCTGTCCAAAATGCGCACTGAGGCATGAATATAATAAGCTCAGTAGAAGTATCATCAACAGTATTCCCTAGATGGTCGACGCAATACAAAGAAGCCGGATCAATCCCGTTGCAAAGCCGGTGTTGAATGATGAATGCTGACGACAACTTGCTGGTTCGAGTCGCATTCGGGCTTGGTTGGTCTCGGGGTTCGGGTTTAGGGCTCAGGGGTTTAGGGCAATTTTTGGATGATGTACATCCCCTTCTGGATCTCCATGGGTTTAGGGCTTTAGGGTTTAGGGTTTAGGTGTTAGGGTTTAGTTGCAAACACTATACTTCATACCTACCGAGTCCTTCTTAACGCAGCCTGATGCAGCCTGCATTCAACACGCAACGCAATTCGTCGTCACGAAGCGAAACCTCATGCCGCCTGCTACTTGCTAATGCTTACTACGGTACTCCACGGTGGACATCCGTTGCAACACCGGCATAGTCCCGTTGAAGGGTACTTGGAGCCGAGAACAAGCTTGTGAACACTTTAGTTCATTCCTCTTAAAGGACGTAAACACTCAAGTTATGACCTCATGATTGGTACGAGTATCCTAGGTATCGTTCCCACATGCGTGTATGATATCTACATTAAAAACCCCTTTTTTTAATCACTAAGTTATACTCACCCCATTACGCCGGGGAACCCTAAGCCCCTCGGGAGGTGGGGGCTGGCCTGGCCCCCTTCAAGAAGGCCTCGATGACAGCGTCCATACCTCACACACTAGCCCAAGAAGCTTAGGGTGCAGGATGTCTCATGTTGAATGCCTCTGATTGTGATACTTCTAGGCCTTAATTCCTTGCATAATTGAAGTAATGAGCTGGTAAACCCGAGCCCTAGCCCTAAACGCCGAAATTCAGATGTCGGGCGTCCAGCATCGCATCTAGGGCCCTAGTGGCTTGGAGTGCCTTCTAAGGCTTGATGTTTTGGTCTTCGGCTTATTCGGATCGGCGTCTTGGGGCTTGAGGGCTTTGCGTTTTAGGTGTTGGGCTTAAGGTTGAGGGCTTATGTAGATGGGTTTAGGGTGTCAGGTTTAGAAAAGGATTTGTGTGTAATCGAGAAGTTTTGAATCGCCTGGGTCCGTGTGTTTACAGGCTCGGCCCTCGATGGCATTTTGGGTGTCTGTTTTTCACAAGAGGGGTTGGGAGCCTCCCAATACATGACTCTAGGCGAGACTTCACACCCAAGACCCAGGATTGTCACAATTCAGGGGCCCTAATGATTCGAGAAGGGATTTAGGGTATACTATTCGATCATTAAGCAACATATTTCTACCCTTTTAAACTGGTCTTGGTAATCCCTAAACCCTAAACCCTACCCCCCTCTATTACCTCATGACAGGGATCTGGGGTAGAACCGGCTTTGCAGCATGATCGAAACCACACGCACACATATAGCTGAACCCAAGCCCCTCGGCCCGAAGCCCCCCAAATGAACTACCTTTTAGAATTACCCACTATGTGAAGGAGCTGTGGTTTAGGGTTTAGGGCCTAGGTCCAGGGTCAGGTTTTAGGGTTTAGGGTCCTGACGACAAGTGGGTTTTCCTTATATGAGGTCCGCAAAACGGTAAGCTCTTTGGGTTAAGGTGAGCCCTCAACGAACCTTAAACCTCCTCGCCCTCCCCATGTGCCCATGAACTCGCTCAGGTCATGGCTGACATCTTCCACAATCCCTCGCAGGCCAAGGAAAGGGTTTGGGCTAGCCCAAACCGTGCAAAATAGCAGGTTGACATGGCCCTCTGCGGGCCCAGGGATGAAGTGACTAGACTAGACCTCGGCCCTAGGCCCCTCGCCGCAGCGCTGCATGTTTTGAGAACCTGTTTTATGCCCTGCACCCTAAACCCAGTTTCTGGTTAGGACCGAAAAAACAGGGAAACGAAGTATGTAACAACAAGTGCATCCCGGGCTCGTTGACAGGGGGCCTTAATCATCAGAATACGTTTTTTGTAGCTTTTGGAACAATACATACAGGAACCCTGACGAGTAGTGTTCTTAATACTTAGTTACTCCGACACCGATACCAGGTAGGTTTGAAGAGCGTTGGGTTCAAGGGTGTTAAAACTTCGGAGTCCTAGGAGGAGGTATATGATTTCATACGATCTATTGCAAATTATTCAGACCTTCCCACCTCAAGCTTTGGGGTTGAGGGCTTAGCACAGACTGCCGAAGTTGCAGCCTGATTGTGGGGTTCAAAGAAGTTACATGCTGTGTCGTCTGCAGGCCTTCCACCCGTGCACAAACGCTAAAACCCTAAACCCTATTCCTGAATTGCACGGTAAGTGTGCAGGGTAAGTTGGACCCACAACCATCCGAATTGCAGGATGAGAATAGTGGCACGGTGCAAACTACAACTACAGCTCTTTTTCGGAAACTCCCAAATCGACGGCTAGGGTGTACTCGACTGTACTTCGCCTCGGGCCGCGCCACCCGCATGGACCGGCCTGATGCTGACAGTCAAGTATGACTACCAATATTCCAATTATTGCTATTACCAGTAAAGGCTATCTGGCACTTACTGGGTTGAAGGTTCCCTTAAAACCTAAACATAAGGGGGCCTTAATAATTAGAATAGGGTTTTGGGGTATCCTATACTATACTATACTAACCCTAGGAACAGTTTCGGCAATTATTAAGGCCCCTGACCCTACAGTACTGGGTTGAAGGTTCTCCTCAATGAAGATACTTATTTCAGCTCTCCTTTTCATTATCTTTGCAACTGCAGTATAAGACTCAGCTCGGAGCTTCGGCAGAATAACACTGCAGTAGAACTTCGTGACAACGAGTTTGGAGAGAGCCGCTGGCTTCCGAGCACCAGTGTTAAGTTGCAACAAAGGGCTGCGTTAACACGTGTGATTACAAAAACTTGCGGATGGTCCCCAACATCACACCAAACTACACCCGATGAATCCTAACGAGGCCTCTTCTCCGAGCAGCAGGACCAGAAAGAAGGCGTCAGGATCGCCTCCCGTAGAGCCCTGGCATTGAGGTCGGGTATTCGCGAGACTCCAAGAACGCCCTTACGCAGGGGCGATGCCGCGGACCTTCTAGGACTCGGAGCCCTAAACAAGCTAAAACCGTACCGTGCCATTACATGTCTGGACCGTAAATCCCTACACCTCACCATAAATCCGCAATTGTTGCCAGGATTTCCTCGACCCGCCTAGGCCACAGGAGAAGCACCCGGGCTCGGGCTAAGGGCTCGGTGGCTGAAGACCATGTCTAGGGCTTTCACGGCTTCGGAAGCGGGGATTGCCAATTTCGATAGAAAGGTTTAAGAATTCTTTCTGGGCGTTTTGGGGTTTAGAGTTTAGGATTCAAGGGTTTGGGGTTTCCGGGCCCTAAACCCTAAACCCCACAACCTGGAGCCACGGAGTCAAGCCTGACAGTCCCCAACTCCAACCGGATTTGAGGTTCAGGCCTTGAAGTGCAGGGTTTAGGGACTCTGCCCCCCCCCCCCTCCATAAAGACTCGGAAATCCTAAACTCCCATAGTTTAACACTGGTCCATAAGTGAAATCTGAAGAAGTTTCCTAGGCTTGCAGCTTATCCAGCTCTGAATCCCAAAAAATCAGCTGCTAAAGATAAACTCCGGACCTGAAATCTCCTAAGAACGGGATTCCTTCCCAATGGATCCCTGAAAGCTTGTACTCTGAACCCCGGACATCAAAACCTAGCCACCCGCTATAGCCCTGAGCTCAATGCCCTGAGCTTTAAGCCGTAAACATTATAACATCATTAAACCCTTAGCTTCTGGAGCCTGGCATGCAGTTCATGATGCAGGAGCCTTAATCAAAACAAGAACAGAGATTGCGGGATCATTAACCCTAAAACCCAAAACTCCAAAAACCTTAAACATTCAACCATTAGCAATACCTCCCGGTAGCCCTGCCTCTCCCCATCTTGCTTGCTTCGGCCCTGGCCGGGACAGACTTTCTTTTTGAGGTCACTTAATGGCTTCGGCCACTTCGTGGGTTCCTTCTTATAGTATAGCTATAGTATACTTTAGAATAGGATTTTGGGGTCCCACATTACAATTGTAGTATGATATGCCCCAAACCCTATTCCAATTATTAAGCCTCTACATTACATGCAGGAGGTTCTTAGAATTTGGGACATCGTATTTATGGAGCCTTGGCGAAGCAGTCGGACATGCGTTTGAGCCGATGGAAGCCGACACTGTCGTTGGACATGGGGTTTTGAGCTGATAACGGCAGATAACTGTCACCAGAGCTGTTAGCTTGCTGTCGGCTTCTTGATGTCAATGATCTCGCCTGGAGGCTCTCTGGTTCTTCGCAGGAGTGCGGGACCCTATGTCAATCGCTTTCACTTCTAGATAGTCTGTCATCGTCACCACCCTCGATCTTCCTGCTGGAACTAACTGTCCGGAAGGCAAACTTGTGCGGAACGACTTGCTTTGCGTGCAATCACGGGGCATAAGTGTTTAAACTCTGTTGAAGTACCCATGGGCCCTTCAAGGAACCAAGCCAAACTATTAAACCTCACCGGTTCACCTTCAACCAAAGCAACAGGAAATCGAGAGCATAGGTCGATGTGCATGCTGTGTTGTACTGTATGAGACTTGGAAAGGCCTAGGCCTGGACCCTGGATTGTGGAACCCTTTGGTGGCTATCTTTTTCTTTCATATTATGGTCCTCAGTATGACTTGTTGCTACCCACAAGTTCGGGTTCTATGTACTGACCCAACCAAGACAACTGCAGACCAAAGGCGAGGTTTCACAATGTCTACTTACTGCCACCATCATCCCCACAACTGCTACCACTGCCAACTTGCTCCGTCACCGCCACGATGACTGGTACGAACCCGCAATCTCAAAATCCCTGAAATAGGATTTAGTTTTGGGGGATGCAAACGGGCTAAAGGCAAATGCTACTGTTTCTTGCTCCGACCCAGCTTACATTCTACGTCCTGAAACCCCTCCCCCGCAGAGACTCTCCAAGCTCAGCCGGCATTTTCAAGTACCGTACCCGAAGCCGTACCTATAAGCCCTCAGTGCTACGAGGATGCCCTTGTTTGACGTAGCAAGTAGGTTGTGAAGGCGGGGGCTTGGTGATTGTTCTGATTCTGTGAAAGGGGATACACATGAGACTTATGCAGGTTGGGATTAAACATTAAGCCCTCACTAGGGCTCCCATGAACTCGTTGAAGCACCTCTAGTCTATAGTATGTAAGCCGCAACCCAGTATTGTCTCCTTCAGCAATCACGGTCAACAATAACCAAAACTTTTTGAGATGGACTAAAGCAAAACTCAAGAAGCTTAAGCAAGGGTCCATTAGCTCGCAGGACTTAGCCTTTAATCCTAAACACCCAATCTCGTTTCAGCCCCTACAGCAGAATGTTGCTACACCCAATGAGCCCGAAGCTTATATTGGTGCAACCCTAAAGCCTACCGTCCCACTCAAGCTCAACAGGACGATCCAATGCCAAACAACCCTTCGGCACCTCGACCATTCTCACCGGGCTCTGACCTCACAGGACAATCTTAACCCTAAGCCGCAAACCGTAAGCCGCTTCGTTTGAGAAGGCTCTATCAAGGCTTCGTAAAGAAGGTATCTTCGGGTTCTAACAGGGCTTTCAAAGGGCTTGAATGAAACTATCTTTTAAGGCTCTACAAAGGTTCTACTAAGGGGTGTGTAGGGTTTGGGATCTTGGGGCTAAGTGGCGAAAAACACTTAACACATGATATTCTTGCAGCGGAGGAGCGAAGATTCTGGCAATTTGGATTTGACGGCTCTGCGTGTAGCTCGCACCCCGAGCCCGAACCTTAAACCCTAAACCCTTAAATGGACAATGCTTCGAACCCGAAACTGCCAAGCTTGGGGTTTGGGGTTTCTCAAATTTCAGCCAATTATAATTAGGGTCTAGGTCTAGGGGCTTGCCCAGACACTGGCCGGCCACCACCAAGCCAGGAAACCACGGCCACCCCCAAATGCCTCACCCTAAGCCTACACCCTTAACCCCTTGACCCCTTAACCCTTAACTCTAAACCCTTAACCCTAAACCCTTAACCCTAAACCCTTAACTCTAAACCCTAAACCCTTAACTGTAAACCCTAAACCCTTAACCCCAAACCCTAAACCTTTAACTCTAAACCCTAAACTCTAACCCCAAAGCCCTTAACCCTGAACTTTAAGCCCCATGAGCCAAACCCTCGAGCCCAAGCTCTGCGAGGAGCAAGCCCAGTTAGTTCTTCACAGCGATCCCTGAACTCCCCGCCTAGAAACCATAGGGCTTGAGGTTTCGGTTTAGGGTTTACGGTTTAGGGTTTCTCGTTGAGGAATTAGGGTTTGGAATTGCGAGCTTAGATTTTAGTGCTCGGGGAGAATCTGATGATGACGCCGCAAGTTTTAATCTCAGTAAACAAAACCAAAACCCGAGACCACCAGACACAAAACTGAAACACAAGAAGACTCTTAAACTCGAACAACACCCTATACAAGCAACCCCTATACTATCCTAGAAAAACTCACCCGATGTGCAACCCCAAAACCCCTGATACCCACCGCTGGGAATCGGGCCTTGATCGGAGGATGGGGAGACAGTGGAGCAGCAGGCAGTAAACATGAGCAAATGCTGAACGGGTTTAGGGGGAGGAGGTGAGGATTTAGGGTTTGAGCTCTCGGGTTTAAGGGGTTGCGGGGGTTGGGGTTCAGGGTTCCACGCATCAGGATTTCAGGGTTCAGTACAATTGGCGCAAATTCTGTTGGAAATGCCACGGCTGCCATGCGATGGTCCAAGCGAACCCTGAACCGACAGGGCTTTGAGGAAATACAGAAGCTCTTCTTCCGCGGGACGAACGAAGCCTTGAGCATTCTTGAAACATGGGACATTCCAAAACCCCAAAGTCTGAGAAACAAAAACCATTGAGTCTCAACTGCGGAACGCGGGTTTTCGAGGCTTTAGATTTTGCATGGGTTCAGGGCTTTAAGGTTTTAGGCTTCAGGGTTGCAGGATGATGGTTGTCTTGGGGCTCTTGGTACAGTTGATTCCCAAAAGTTGGAAACCCCATAGCCTCAATCCTTAAGAGTAATATATAGGGAATCCCAACACTATTTGGCCTTAATCCGGTTTCCAACTTTATGGGCATGGGTTGTCTATACATTATAAGTACGGTAGTCCAGCCGAAGGACTGCTATTTCAAGAAGTATTCAGACCGCGACAGTACAATGATATGGCAAGGACGGCGAAAGATAAGACGAGCAGACGACAGTCATAGATGATCATGCAGAACTAGAGTCGAATGTCATGGTTTGCTGTATAACGCCTTTTGATTGTTGGGCTGAGCTCTAGACCAAACACCACACAGTAGCACCTGGCCTGTTTTGATTTCTAAGCTCCTCTGAACTTCAACCCTGTGAAGCCCTGCACCTCGGAACGCTATGCCGTGTGACATCGGGGAGGTAATAACTAGAAGAAGGGGTTAGTGGAACATTGTAGCGTATCTACATAGTATGATAGATCTATGCGGTGTATATGTGAGATCCTGGTGACGATCTTAACGGCTGAGTACCCAGCCCCCAAAACGCTCACCTTTTAAATGATGGCAGGGTTATAGAAACCCTCAAAGGCTAAAGGTGACCTACTCAGCTACAAAGCTGATATAGGGGTTTGAATAATTAGAATAGGGTTTTGGGTCCCTTATACTACTATACATATATCAAGGAACCCACCCCAAAAAAATAGTATTGGTATTGTTCAAGCCCCTATATCAAAGAACCCTACTATAGATCCCTTATAGACCCCTTCAACGAACCCTTAAAAGGAACCCTACTCCTATTTCGGCCCCTGCAGTAATTCTTCCAACGGTTTGGAAGGTGGTGGAGACTCGAGACAGGCCTGGCTTTCTCGAACTTCGGCGATGCCACCATCTAAGCTGTGCTTACCGAAGGGTCCGAATCGGTGTCCCTCAGGCCCGCTGGGTCAGACTCGAATGCATATAGGCTCTGTCTGGGGGTATATTGTAGCAGGTTTAGATTTTAAGGCCTTCATATGCGAAGAGGTCTTGTGCTGTACCGTAGCAGGACTAATGGGGACTGAAAGGGGTCAGGATTACAAACCATTCACCCTGAACCTAAGCCCTGCACCCTAAACCGGTAACACTGAAGTCTTAGGCCGAATGAGACTCTCTGGTGTCTCTGTTTATGCTTCCTCATTTCAGGGTCTTACGATTATGTCAGGGTCTTACGATTTGTACAGTGTCTTACGATTATTTCAGGGCCTTACGGTTTATATAGTGTCGCCATGCTCTAAAACCCCTCGAATCAAATTAAAAGTCTGGCCCCGGCTAAAATCATAGGCTAAGGTGCTTCTGACACGGAAAGCAATAGACGTCAGACCATGATTGGCTTTGACAGTCTACACCCAATTAAAATACAAAGCTCCAAACATGAAAACTGACGGCGGCAAGCGACAAAACTGCTGGCGACAAGCATCCTTGGTTCAAACCTACCACCGTTTACCTTCAAGGCTTCATGGTTGTGCTTCGAGCTGTGATGCTTGAGGGACATCGACGTGGACCTCTCGGGCAGAAAAACGATGGAAAACCGCGAAACGCAACGCTTGCTGGCAGACTCTCCCACTGTGCCATTGAACTGGCGAGGTTATGTGTCGGGCGTGGAGTTGTAGCGCTTTAGGATTCAGAGCATTCTGCTTTCGAACGCTAGCCGCGTGCTGAACATGCAAACATGACGGAGACCCTCAGCGCAAATGCATGCATTGAACGTAAAGGTGAAGTACTCAACGAAGCCTGGTCAGGCGTGGTCAAAACACAGAAGACACCGCAGCCACTGCAAACTACTACAAGTAGCAGTGACAACTCCTTCATGTCGGCTCCTTGTTGCCACTACGAGTAAACTTCCTGACACTATCTCGCGACTCTCTGGTTCTTCTTGTTTATGGAACCCTTTGACGACCTGTAAAGCAGACCTATGCTAACCCTTCAGGCCCTTACATCAGCCTTCCGATGCCTAGTTTGTCTGGTTCTTAGTAGGGAATGGGGGAATGGATCCCTATAGTAGCCCCGTAAAATAATCCCCAATAGTAGTCTCCATAATCCATTCCCCCATTCCGTGCTAAGCACTAGACAGTACGGAAGTGATCTTCAAGCGGTCGCTTTGGACTCGGCAGAGCTCTCAGCGAATGGGCCGCAAAGCTCTAGGATGGCCTGCACATCCTGCAGGGACATAAGGTCTTTGTGGTTTAGTGTTCTTCCTTTCGTTGTAGGACGTTGCCTTGCAGCGTTTGGGCTGCTTTCCAACTTTATATCGCTCAGCCCCAGACTACAGCCCGATAGATAGGCCCTCAAAACCATACCTACGTCCTACAAACCCTAAGACTTAAGACCCTCAGCCGTACAAGGCTCCTAAACATCAAAACCCCAACTACTAGATTGAAGGACCGTCGCCGGGAGGAGTCCGGAGTCCGGACACCTCTGGGGCCCTTTAAGGTGTTACCTTTTCGAACCGCTTGGGGTGCGAGGATCGCTCGCGGGTTCGGACCTGGACTGTTTAGGGATACTTGGGCATAGGTGCGAGTTTAGGGTGTTGGATCTGGAATAGCTGTCAAGCTTGAAATATTTAAGGCTTACAAAATGCTTAAGGCTCCGCTGTAGTCAACAGAAATCTCTTTTTCTTATGTGAAGAGTATAAGGTTGACACTCGGAAAGTCATGGGGCTTGTCGGTCTTAGACGTCTGTCTTACCGTGGGGCAGCCCAATCTCAAATCGTCCACCTCAACCACCACCAAAAGTTAAGAGCGTCTTCTGTGCTGTCGCGCCACTTGATATTGCTCTGCAAGTAACACTCGGGATCGCACACTTCACCAAAGTCATGCAAGCCGGATGGCTCACGGAAAACTGGAGAGTTATATGCTTATTTTACTGTACCAAACACATACGCAAGTGGGTGTAAGAATAACAAAAAGCAATTGCATCCTCCCCCTCTCTCCGTACGTGTGTCTGTGTCTGTATGTACATATATACATATATATCTATATACATACAGAGAGAGAGAGAGATCTCGGGAATATATTTACCAAATGCATAATACGCAAATATACATATACATATACATATACATATATATGTGTTTAGTTGTTTCTTTATCCAATTACACTGCTGTTGTTTCCTTATTTATTCATGTTATAAATACGTACATACATACATACATACATGCGCACCTACCTACCTCAATGCATGCATACATACACACATATACATACATTGATACGTGCGTGTATATATATTTATATAAGAATGAAAGACAGGGTGTCGGAAGTACAGAGAAGATTAGCATGGCCCCTCCGCTCAGGTCAACACGTTCCCGATCGACACGCGCAAATCGAGAAGTGTACCAATCTGCAGCCGTGCAGTGCAAAAGTCCCCTTAGTTAGTAGGTGGAGTGATTTGTCTCTATAGTTCTTCATGGTAGCGGGGAGCCGCGGTGAGGATACCGGNCCAATCTGCAGCCGTGCAGTGCAAAAGTCCCCTTAGTTAGTAGGTGGAGTGATTTGTCTCTATAGTTCTTCATGGTAGCGGGGAGCCGCGGTGAGGATACCGGGGCAATCTTATTCAGTCCGTGAGACTTTACAGTACTGTACGATTGTTACATACATTACAACCACTTGTCGCTGCATCAGTTCCGCATTTTGCGAGTACAGTGTGGGCATCATGACAGATGGTGGTGGATCGACAGGAACGCCATCGATGGCGGACATAAGCAATCTGTTGCAGCAGCTCGTTAGTGAGCAGCAGCTGCAACGATCGCGTGTTGAAGAGTTGGCTCAACAAGTGGCGCAAACTCAGCAGGGTGTTGCAGGCACCCAAGTCGTGACGGAG
>BGNK01002997.1:10469-77253 GCA_003297005.1 Symbiodinium sp. clade A Y106 | reverse complement strand
TTACGGGGACACCCCTTGCGATTTGTGATTTTGGAATGTAGTTTCGCGAAGAAACTGTATGGGGACACCCCTTGCGATCTGTGATCTTGGCATCTGAGATGTTGAAAAACCTTACGGGGACACCCCTTGCGATTTGTGATTTTGGAATGTAGTTTCGCGAAGAAACTGTATGGGGACACCCCTTGCGATCTGTGATCTTGGCATCTGAGATGTTGAAAAACCTTAGGGGGACACCCCTTGCGATTTGTGATTTTGGAATGTAGTTTCGCGAAGAAACTTTACGGGGACACCCAAAGAAGGACTCACCCCGATTCCATTGGAGTTCCTGGACACCAAGCGCAAGACGATTATGGAATTCCACAAGGGCAAGAGCGTGGTTAAGGAAGATGATTGGAGTTCCGGTGAGCTTCCTGCAGCCAAGGCTACTGAGTCTTGGAAAGGTAGGACGGTCTTTAGGATACTTGCTGGGGGTATCGAGAGTAGGACCTCAGTACCCGCCAAGTCTAAGGATCCTGCCAGAGGCAAGAAAGGATCCCCAGACGATATCATTAGTAAAGGCAAGCCTGAAGACAGCTCAAAAAAGACAGACAGGAGCAACCGGTAGCTCTCCGCCAGGAAAGGCACCGGTCAAGCGGAGTGTACGCATCAAGGGAAGCGTTCCACCGGGAGCGGTACCCAAGGTAGCGGCTCCTCCAGCAGCTCCTGAGGATGATCCGGATCTTCAAGACATCGATCCTTCTCTTCCGGGAGATACGGAAGAGTTCCCGGGAGGAGCTCCAGAGGTCTCTTCGCTAGAAGCTGCCGCTAGAACCTAGGAGGATTGCGCTTCCATTGCCTGGCCAAGAGGTTTCAAGGGCCTCTCCGCAGTACCAACGCATGTTAGAAAAGCTGAACAACGATGTTGAGTTGTACAAGTTGCATNACCTAGGAGGATTGCGCTTCCATTGCCTGGCCAAGAGGTTTCAAGGGCCTCTCCGCAGTACCAACGCATGTTAGAAAAGCTGAACAACGATGTTGAGTTGTACAAGTTGCATGTGAAGCCTTACCACATGAGTCCAGCTCAATTTCGTCGAAGGACCAGCATGATTGGGCTGCCAGGAGAGATCTACGACAAGTACGACCGCATTGTCAAGGGCTGTCGTGTTTGTAGCGCCTCCGTGCCAAAGCCTCCGCGAGCCAGAATGCCAGGGTTACGAGCATCATCTTTCGGTGATCTTATTTTCGTCGATCATGAGGAGATTAAGTTTGGTAACAAGGCTTACCTTGCCTTGGTCATCATTGATGGTGCGTCGAATCTCCTGTGGGCTACGGCCCTTACGAGTTTGGAAGCGCCCGAGACTCTGGGAGCTTTTCATCAATGGGCTGAAGAGAACAACTGTGTCCCGAAGTCAATTGTTGGTGATCAGGCTTTCTTCACCGATCAATTCATGGCGTATTACAAGTTCCATGGAATAACACTTTATCCTTGTGGACCTGGCACTCCTTGGCCGAATCGTGCTGAGACCGCAGTTCGATTGTTCAAACGAACTTGGTCGATCATGGCAAAGGCCTTGACTAACGAAGGTTATGCTGAGAAGGTTACTGTTCGTCAGGCAGTGAAGAAGGTGGCTTGGGCAAGGAATTGTCAGTTGACAGTTTCTGGCTATTCTCCTCTGGAGATAGCTACTGGAAGAAGACCACCNTTCGTCAGGCAGTGAAGAAGGTGGCTTGGGCAAGGAATTGTCAGTTGACAGTTTCTGGCTATTCTCCTCTGGAGATAGCTACTGGAAGAAGACCACCTGATCTGTTTGATGTGGAGACTAGCACTCCTGAACAGCTCTCGGTTAATCCTTCTGATGAGGACCGTACGACTTTGGACTTGCAGCGTGTTGCATTGAGGGCTCATCAAGAACCTAGACAATCGCTTGATCTTCGGAAGGATCTTGCCCGACGAGTCATGCCGCCGGATGGTCCATACCAGAAGGGAGATCGTGTGTTTGTTTGGCATAGAGATGAGTCGAAGAAGAAGTCTGAAGGTGTATGGGTCCGAGGCATTGTGGTATCGCAGGAAGGTGCTATGGTTCTGGTTGAAGTCCATCGCGCTGTTCTTCGGGTGAATCAGTCGAAGGTCAGGTGTGATGGTGATCCATGGCATGATGTTGCGATTCCACTCAAGTCTGATGATTCACGAGGCTCTGAACCTTCAGAGGTACGTGAAGATGCTCCGATAGGCTCATCTCAGGATGAGGCAATCNTGCGATTCCACTCAAGTCTGATGATTCACGAGGCTCTGAACCTTCAGAGGTACGTGAAGATGCTCCGATAGGCTCATCTCAGGATGAGGCAATCGAACGCATTGGACAAAAGATCTTGGGCCGTGCTTCAGCACGATATTGCTATGAGCATGAGATCTGCTATCATTCTCTCACTGCAGGGAAGAGCGATTTCGTTGAGATCACTCCTCATCTCACGGGACTCACGGCTTGCACCGTTCATTCCGGTCTTGCGGCGAGTTTACCTGTTGGGTTTCGTAAATGGAATGCCAAGGACATTCAATCTTCCATTGAATCCACCTGGCAAGTGATCTTGGCGGCTGAGCCTGACCACATCATCATTCATCCCGTCATTCCGAGCCAGTGGTCTCGGAAGACACAACGCGCCTTCTGGCATTTCTGAGCTGAAGTGTGTCGTTGGCAGGATGATAGAGGACTCTTTGTCACAATCATTCATCCGTCACATTCTGGGTTTTGGTTGTCTCAGTGTAGTCGCTCTCTGCAGTGGAGGAATGGTCTGACGTTTTCTACCTTCAAGAACAAGGGGGAACAGCAGCATGGCNCAGTGTAGTCGCTCTCTGCAGTGGAGGAATGGTCTGACGTTTTCTACCTTCAAGAACAAGGGGGAACAGCAGCATGGCGAGATTTCATTTCTCACGAACCTCTCTGAAGGGTCACTGAACCGTCTCGAATCTCTCGATGAGATGAGGGATATGATTCACAAGGGACGTTTGATCCGAGGTTTGCTGTGCTGTTGTCCAGTTGTCTTGTTGGTGACTCTCGCTCTGATCAAAGACAGCCTCCCGGAGGCGGTGCTCAGGTGCCTGTGCCGGAAAGTGCTCACGACGACTCAGACCTGGACATGCCGATTCGGATGGCCATGGTGGCGATCAACCGCTAGGAGGCGGTCCACCTGGACCGGGACCTGGCTATGGTCCGTCACCAGACGAGCTGCCCATGTCTATGGAGTATCATGACGAGTCACCTCCTCCTGGAGGTCCTCCTGGTGCTCCTGGTGCGGTTCCTCAGTTTGCTAATCCGGATCAAGTGCTTAGTCCGCCTATGCCGTGGCCGGCACCTCCTTCACCGATTATTCCTGTTCCTATTCCACCACACCCGCAATTTCCGACACCACAGAGTTTACGACCGCCTTCGCCTCGCAATGTGTCCCAGACACGTGCTCGTGGCACTCATCCGGACGATAAGTCCAAGGCGAAGTCTCGTACTGTTGTGGGTCCTCCGGTTGTGTTGTTGCCTGGTCAGTCGGCGGGAAAGAAGGATCCTGCTTCAGCAGGTGACTTTCCGGTTCCTTCGGCACCCGCTTCTTCGTCGTCTGATCCGGTTGCGAACCCCACTCCCGGAACCCACCCCGGAACCTCCTGTGCCGGAAACGGGTGAGGATTCGGATTCGGATGCCACTGTCGACTACCGTGACAGCAGTTTGCTTGCCCTAACCAACAGGGATGACGACGTTCTGATTCGCTTGCCAGCGGATTTTCAGGTTCCGTCGTTTGTTCCTCTGGATGGTGATGGCTTCACGTCGTGGTTGACGAAACAGGACAAGATCAAGGCTGGTACCTTGACGCCGGAAATGCAGCGAAAGTCTGCGAAGGAGATTCGTGCTGCTAAGCTGGAAGAGTTCAAGAGTTACTTGGACAATGATGCTATCCGGCTCACCGACCGTCGCAAGCTTGGTCGGGATGTCAATTTTCTCACCGGCCGTTGGGTCTTGACTGTGAAGGTTGATAAAAACGATTACTTTTCGAAGTTCAAAGGTGGTTGGGTCTGTCGTGGGTTTCAGGACAAGTTTGCCTGGGATCAACAAACGGACAGTCCTACGGCCACTCGTTATGGTTTCCGTTTGGTTGCGCAGTGCGCGGCCAACCATTATTGGGACCTTTTCCATCTTGATCTCAAGACTGCTTTCCTTCAGGGGGAACACTACAATCTGTCATCTCGAAGTGTTGTTGTTCAGTTGCCACCAGACATCGGCCTTCCGACTTGNGACCTTTTCCATCTTGATCTCAAGACTGCTTTCCTTCAGGGGGAACACTACAATCTGTCATCTCGAAGTGTTGTTGTTCAGTTGCCACCAGACATCGGCCTTCCGACTTGGATGGTTGGTTGGATTGTGTCTTCGACCAGTCTATGGCTTGAACGATGCACCTCGAAGGTGGTGGAACCGACTTGATAAGTTCCTCCGTTCTGTTGGTATGGAACCTACTCGAGCTGACCGATGCACTTATGTCGCATACGAAGGCATCGGAGGCAAAAAGGACAAGAGCTACCTTGCACCGGGAAGCTTCTCACAGGAGAAGGAACCCGAACAAGGAAGCACTCCTCAGGAAGTAGAACCTACTTACCTGAAGGAGCTTGCCCTTCATGCCATTTCATGCTACGCATATGATGAAGGAAATCACTCTTCTTCCGACCGTGCGGAGGAGAGATCCTATTTTTCATGTCCGGATATCGCCCAATGTTTCAACACCGATTCTACCAAGAAAGTGGTTGACTATGCTTGGAGACCTGTGACAGACTCGAAACTTCTTGGCTGCTTGGGCAGTATCGCGTGTAAGAAGAGAGGTTGGTTCCCTTATGAGAACGGACATGCTCTTGTTTCTCAGGCTCTCCGCACTCCTGCGCCGGTTTATCAGGTGAAGGAATACCCTTACCGTGTGCCGATGATTCTCCGCACAGGCACCTGGTGGATCATCGAAAGAGCCCATGACTTGAGGCTCGACAAAGACGGCAAAACATGCTTCTTGGAAGAAAAAGCTGAAGTGCTTGTGTCCTTGTTCTTGCCAGAAAAGGCTTCGTACAAGGTCGAGAGCTTATCAGAGCTTTCACCCGAGCTGGTCGGTCAACTTCTCGAGCACTTCGTTGATCCGGTGCATGGAAGTCCGAGTAAAGGCCGTAAGACAGTTCGAGTGATGAGTCTTCATGTTGATGATCTCATCATCAGCGCAACACCTGAGTTCCTCACCTGGTTCCTTAAGAAGTACCTCGTGACGAGGGACGAGTTACGACTATGTGTGCTAGACCGACAATCTTCCCACCGAAACCATCGCAGGTGTTTCGGCTAGAAACGAAGTTTCTACTGCTATCTATTTGCTCTCTTTGGGCTATTGTCTCCAACATGCCCGAGCAGAGATAGCATGACTTTGGAATGGCGAGGAATCTTGCTTGCTTCCGTAGCCATTTTGGCTCAAGTCACCCAAGGGGGGTGTAAATTTTGAAGTAGGGGGATGGTAGAAAAGGGAACGTGGCTAGGAGCCACGCGAAATGGGGCAGCTAGATCCGAGGACCGGGATCGCCACCGGATTGGGCCAATGGCTAGCCAGGACGGGCAAGCTGAGCGAGGATAGTGCAGTCCAGCTGGCCGGCGAGATCCGTGCCCTAAAATGCCGAGAACATTGGTGAGGAGCTCATCGACGAGGAGATCCCAGCTCCGCTCCCGGGCGAGCCGGAGAAGGAGGACGAGGCGAGCGGCGACGAGAGCGACGGAGATCTGAGGGCGCCAGTGGAACAGCCCCGGCCCCGGCAGCTACTTAAGAAGGCTAGAGTCACCAAGTTTCTGATCGTAGAGATTCGGGGCGCAAGTACAGCCTACACAAGGGAGGCGAGGCTGGTTGCTGGATGGACCGCCGTAGGATATTTGCTCCCGCGATTTCTCTTCCCGGCCGGATAGGAGTGAGTACACGCACGTGTGCCGGCTATGTTGGCCGAAGGGGAAGGGCAAGAACAGCCAAGAACCGGGCCCGAGCCAGATGGCGAGCCCCCGAAGGGAGAAGCACCGGCATAGCGCAGATGGGCCCCCTGGCTAGGTTTTCCGTTCCAACAGGGCCTTCCTTCCCTGCCTGGCGGAATCTGCGGGGCGCGGGCTAGGGGAAGAAGGTGCTCCGCGGGGGGGGGGGGGCTGGGCGCCTCCGCCTCCTTTCTCTGGTGGGCTCCGGGAGGAGAGGAGAGACCACGTTCTTGCACTCATGTTAAAGGGCTAGTGCGTGTGCTTGCTGTCTTAAAGGGCTAGTGTGTGTGCCGGCTGTCTTGGTAAAGGGCTAGTGCGCGCTGTCTTGGTAAAGGGCTAGTGCACTTGCTGCTGGTAAAGGGCTAGCGCAAGGGCATGTGCACATGTTGCCGGAGAGGAGTTGGATAGACGCACGTGCTGTTGCCACTGTGGCTAGCCGTCTTTGGAGGATATTGGGGTGCCGCCCTCTCGGCAGAGTACCCCTGCTAAGGAGCACGATGTGCACGTGCTGTACTTCCTCCACGAGGATAGGTGCACCGAGCTCTTTGAGGTCGTGCAGAGGCTAGATCTTGATGAGCTGGCGGAGCTCGCAGCCATGGCTAGAGAGGCGCGGGAGGCCCTGGTGTCCCTGGCCCGGTACCGCGGCCTCCAAGTGGCTCAAGGCAGCATGTCGGCTAAGATGCCTGGGACGAGCTCACAGCAGAGCAGGAGAGGAAGCTCAGCCTGCCTGAGCAGATCTACCTCCAGCAGGAGAGCGTTAACGAGCCTGAGCCTGGAGGAGGCGAGGCCGCCTCCAGTGAGGCTACTGGGTCGCAGCAACCGGCTATGGCAGGGCCCCGGCGAGCTGGGATGCAACGACCTCTCATGGCAGAGGAGGCTAGAAGAAGGAGGAGTTGTTCCGGCTATTCAGGAGGGGGCGTGCCCCGTCGACTTGGATAGGACCTCAGCGCATGAGATGAGGCGAGCACCCCCAGTCGATTGGGGACGTGGGTAGACCAGTCTTACTACAGGACCCGGAGAGCGACTGGCGCTTGGGCTCGTACAAGGTCGACTCGGCTATGGATATGGCACTTGAAGGATAGACAGCATCTCGACATCCAGCCGAGGAGAGTGACCAAACCGCCTTGGGTCAACCGGCTAGAGGAGAACGAGGTCATCCAGGTCTCGGCGAGAACCAGCCAAGGCGAGAGGCTAGTCAACCCCCAACAGGGGTGGATAGCATTTCAACAGGGAGTGCGAGGGATAGGGCGCTGGGACGGCAAGGCTATCTTTCGTTGCATTGTTGCCTGCGATAGCTGGCTAAATCAGTGCAACAAGAGGATGTTCCACGCGCTAGAAAACCACGGCGAGATGAGCCACACCTGTAGGGTGTGCCGCCCAGGCTAGTGGCTAGAGCGAGCCGTTGGGATAGAGCAGCACCCGGATAGTTGCTGAGGCTAGGAAAAGTCCATCAGACATGCAGCTTGCGGCGAGTCGGTGGTCGGCAGCCAGAAAGCAGGCAGAGAGAGAGGTTTTCCAGGAGAGGGGAAAGGTCCTCTTCTCTCCTTTCTCGGGCTCGGTGGGAGGGCTTTTTTTCTGGGAGGATAGTCGTGCCTGGGGTTGACTACTCCTCTCCACCCTCATCTGATTCCTGGATAGAGCCGACGAATTTTTCTTTCAAGCCTCAATTTCTTGCTGGGATAGGGCCCTGATCAAATCTCTTGCTGGGATAGGGCCCTGATGGGCACGCCAGGGGCTCCTTCGGAGCTGGCTACCAATCTGGCTAAGCAGGAGAAGGTATCCACTCTGAGCTCATTTAATTTCATAAGGAAGATGCTTTTCTTAGGAGAAGGAACTTCCTTGTTCCCTTGCCAAAGAAAGAATGAGATACTTATCACAGGATAAGANTGCTTTTCTTAGGAGAAGGAACTTCCTTGTTCCCTTGCCAAAGAAAGAATGAGATACTTATCACAGGATAAGATACTCATGAGAGCGACTCTTTCCGCCGCACGCAGCCATTGTTGGCAGCAAGTGGAGCTATGCTCTACAACTTTCGTGCAGTAAGCTTTCCATCTGGAGAGGAAACTGAACAAGTGGGCAAACTTTTCAGCAAGAGTTTTATTTGAAGATCCTTTTGCGTTTCGTGTNCAAGTGGAGCTATGCTCTACAACTTTCGTGCAGTAAGCTTTCCATCTGGAGAGGAAACTGAACAAGTGGGCAAACTTTTCAGCAAGAGTTTTATTTGAAGATCCTTTTGCGTTTCGTGTGCGTGTTCTGCTTTCATACATGCTGTCTCCCGGCAGAGTTTGTATAGTGACTCGGAAGTCACATATGTAGTCCAATCACTCTGCCAGTAATTCGCTTGGTCAATAACAGGCTTGTAGAATGCCGACTGTACGGCCATGCACTTGCATGTATCCATGCCTGTTGCTCAAGGTTCTAGCAGAGTACGATCTACAGCTGTGCGCCTGCAGCAAAAAGAGACTCCTGTGTGCCTGTGTTCCTGTACGCTTTGCGAGGAGATACACTATACACGCTCGGGTTACATTTCAACGTGGTAGCGGAGCTCCCGGAAAAATCCCCGGTGTGCTTCACACAGGTGAAGGTGACCGGAGCTTCTCCGGTATACTTAGCCTTGCCAGGAACCTTGAGCCTGCAGCGTGAACATCCTCCTTCTTAACAAAGTATGGACCTTGCTCTCGCGGATCCCATACGAACATGGCGCCTTCGTCAAGGACGGCCTTGCCAACGGAGAAGGCTGGTGGACACTCCTTGAGCACGTAGACCTGTTCGTCGCCTGGTGGAACTACCTTCAAAGGCTAAGCTGTGGGTACCCTCACGAGCCGCACCCCCAGTGGCAAAACTTACGGGTGTCTCTGAACGGGTGACGCAGGAAAGTGCCTTCGAAGTCAACGCCTGGCGGCCAATGGGGTGCCGACCTGCAGCTGTATCCCATAGCCAGGTGATCTTGCCATCCTGATTGAGATCGGCGGGCACGGCGTTCACAAGAGGAGCTGTGGCGGCGTTTGCCTTTGCCTTGGCCTTTGGCTTCGCCTTCGCATCAGCCTTTGCGGCGAAGGACTTAGGCTTTGGACCTGTGTACTTGTTCTTGTCGTCGTGAAGAAAGGGACAAGGGTTGCCTTTGCAAGCACCAGAGGCCCAGAACATGCAAGGTGTCTTGGCCTTTTCTTCCGGAGTCATGTTGCGCGCGTTCTTGGCCTGAGCGGATCTGGGAGTTGTATCACCGCCTTTAGGAGTGCGTGGAGTACCGTTGCCCTTTCCGCCTTTGCCACCTTTGCCTTTGCCTTTAGGCGCAGGGGCGCCAGGAACTTCGACGTTGTCCTCGTCTCCGGCCTCGCCTTTCTTCTTCTTCTTTTTCTTCTTCTTCTCCTTCCTCGGCTTGTCGGGGGGGTACCACCCTTCGGTGCGCCTGCGGCAGCACCCGGAGCTGGTGTTGCAGGCACATTGGGCTTCGAAGGTTGCGAGGTAGAGGTCAAGGCCTCGGGTTTCGCCTGCAGCGACTTGTCAAACACCTGGCGATGAACGCGCTGCTGATGCAAGTCGATGGCGATATCAACCCGGTTCCAAAGCCACTCCGTTGTCCGGCGATGGGAACCCTGCATAGCCTCTCTGGTCTTCTCAACCTTAGGCTTCACGCCAGCTTCCTCGCGGATGCGCCGGGACGGCGGTGTGCGCACACGTCTTGCTGCACCAAGGTCTTCTTCAGGTCGTGCTCCGCCGGCCGTGCCCAGATCAACCTCTCCAGCAGCCCGCTTTGGCTGTCTGCTTGGCCTTGGCTTTCGGCTGCCACTTGCTCGTGGCCTTTGGTCCTCTCGACCCAGAAGCCGCGGTTGCACCCTCAAGGTTCGGTGCGCCTTCCTCCTCGTCCAAGCCTGCCGCCTCAGAGACTGCCCTTTGCAGCTCGGGAGAAAACTCCACGACCTCGGCCCAGATCTCGCTGTATCGGCCTACGTTCTCAGCGTCTGCAAAGCTGAGTGTCAGCTCAAAGTGTGCGTCGCTTGTGTTCTCAAACTCGACGCGACCAACACGAACGCCAAATAACCGCCTGCCTTCTTCAATGATCCGGTCCTGCGCGTTGTAAAAATGCCTTTTCCGTTGTTTGGCACCAGCTCTGCCGCCACGATACGGCTTATCTGCTGCTTGCTGGGCCTTCGGTGGCATATGCCTCCCAGGCGCGCCTTCGTGCTGCGCCCCCAAGCTATGGCAGAGGAGAACCACTAAAACCCTCGGGCCGGGTTGAAGTAGAAAACCAAGGAAACCCAAAGAGCTCCGGCTGATAACCAATCAAGAGGGAAAGAAGGGACTTAAACCCGGCCAACCCTCTAAAGAACCAGGGCATCTACCCTGAAAAGCTCTCTTTTTCCTTGAGCCAAAGTGGCGTCCGAAGTCTGACTCTCAACGTGAAACCTGGGCCTCTGAACACTATATCTAGAAGGCCTCTGCTACTCCTCTGTCGGTGCCTCTGGGGACGTATTCTTTAATCAACTATAATTTAAATAATTGTAAATCCGGGCCGGGGTGGGTCCCAGGGCCGGCCCCGGAACTAAATAATTTAAATAATGTAAATCCGGGCCGGAGGGGGTCCCAGGGCGGGCGCCACGAAATTAAACAATTTTACATAAGATAAATTTACATTATTTAATTCCCTGCCCCAAGTAAATACTTTAAATAATTTAAATCCGGAAACCGGCCCCCATATTTAAATTATTTAAGTTATTCAATTCCTGGCCCGGTAGTAAGCAATTTACATAATGTAAATAATTTAAAGTGATTTAAATCCGGGCCGAGGGGGGTCCCAGGCGAGCCCCGGGAATTTAAACAATTTATATCTGGGGGCCGGTTTCCGGATTTACATTATCTAAATTATTTAAATTCTCGGTGCCCGCCCTGGGACCCCCCCGGCCCGGATTTACATTATTTAAATTCAATTATTTAAATTATTTAATTCCCGGCCCGGAAAAAAATACTCTAAATATAAATCCAGGCCAGGGGGCCCAGGGCGGGCCCCAGGAATTTACATAATTGAAATAATTTAAATCCGAAAACCTTCCCCCAGATTTACATTATTTAATTTCCGGGGCCGCCCTGGGACCCCCTTCCCCCGGCCCGGATTTAAATTATTTCAATTATTTACATTTTTTATCAATTCCCTGCCCCAATTGAATACTTTAAATACTTTGAATCCGGAAACCGGCCCCCGTGTTTAAATTATTTAACTTATTTAATTCCGGGCCCGGAATTAAGCAACTTAAATCATTTAAATAACTTAAATAATATGGATCCGGGCCGAGGGGGTGTCCCAGGGCGAGCCCCGGGAATTTACATAATTTAAATCTGGGCCCCCCCCCGGCCCGGATTTAGATTATTTAATTATGTAATTTTTTTAAACTATTCAATTCCCGCGCGAATTAAATAATTTAACTAATTTAAATCCGTAAACCGGCCCCCAGATTCGAATTATTTAATTCCTGTCTTGGAACCCCTTAGAACCTAAAACCAGGTCTATTTGGTAGCCATAACCCGGGTGTGGTGCGTGTGGTGGGTGTGGTGGGTGGGGTGGGTGCGGTGGGTGTGGTAGGCATGCGCACGTGCGCGCGTAGGCGTGGGCGGGGGTTTGGGTGTGGGTGTGGGTTTGGGTGTGGGTGTGGCTTGGGTGAGGTCGGGTGGGCCGGGTTGGGTCGAGTGGGTCGGGGTTGGATGGAGTTGGGTGGGGTAGCAAGAAAAAATCTCTCTTCCCCCAATTCCGTTTGTACATCGCCTGATGTAGTTGAAAGGAGCGCTCAGCGTGGTGCCGGCAGCCTTGGAAAGGCTCTCGGCGTCGAGATTCCTTGCTCTGACCCCTCGGAAGAGGAAAGATGGGCAGCGGGCTGCAAAGAGGACAGCAACACAGAAGTCATGAGCAGGTGACCTCGGCTCTGGGCCTCAAAAGGACAGTTTGGGCTTCAGGAAGAGAGCACAGAGCGGAGCGTAGCCGCGTAGCCGCGCAGCCGAGTCTCCCGAGTCCCGGACCGCTTCCCTGCACAGCCCGGCAAAGTGTCTCTGTGGCATGTGCATCCTCGTCTTTGCACACCTGCCTGGAAGAACTTTCGCAAAGAGAAGCATAGCCCGAAGGTTCCGTCGCGAAATGCCGTCGAAATGATGCCTTTCTTCATACAGCTTCGCTGGCAGATCGCGTGATGATCTGCATTGCCCACCTCGCAGGAAAACCATGGGGCCAACCTTGCGCAGCATGCGCATTGCCTGGGAAAGCAGGTAGAAACGTTGCCATATCTTCCATTCTGCGAAGAGCATAGGTGGCGATTGCCGAGGAGGAGGAGGAGGAGGCGCTGCGGCGGCTGCTGCTATTGCTGTTGCCGTGCGAGCAGCAGCAGCGGCGGCGGCGGCGGCAGCAGCAGCAGCAGGAATCTCGATATTCAAGATTTCTTCGCTGCCCCCAGCGCCCCTTTGCTGGTTCGCGCAATGCCCCCAGGGGGCTTTGGGATTCGAAGTACATGTTAGACCCTGCAGCAGAACGTAAGACTGGACTGAGGAACAGACAGTCTGATTAAAGGATCGTCGCACATCGTCTTCCTTCCACATCTGATACCTCCGCGACCGACACTTTTCGGAGCCCTGACTCTCGCGAATTTCAGCTCACAGCTCACTTCACATAGCTCAAAGGATTCAGGAGGACGCCGCACAACACTCCTCCAGCCTACAGCTCACGACAGCTCCGCTGAAAGATACGCTTTCCGCGGACTCCGACCTGTCCGCCCAACGCCTGAGAACCCGTGGCACGAACACACAGCTCCTGCACTCGGGCTCCGGGAACACACACAAAAAATGCAAAAAAAGTGCAGACACTGCCGCGAGCCCGTGTTTCTCCTCGAGTGGAAAGTAAATGCCGGTCGAGAGCGACCGCTGTGTAAGTGTCTGTGTGATGCCTGCCCGGTGGGAAATCGCAGCGCTGCGGCTGTTTGCAGTTGCGGCCTCGATATGGTTCTCGCCAGTTGGCCCTGCCACACGACAGTCCGCCGAGGGTTTGCAGAAAGTAACTGGAAACACTGTCAGCAATCGGATGCTTCTAGCAAGTACTGTAACGGCCAGAAGGCAAATGCCTGCTGAAGAACGGCCGACCATTGACAATCGCCAAGTAAAGTGCACGATCCTTCTCAGAAAGGAGTCTGCAGAGTTTTGGACGCCGAATAGGCATTGCAGTGGCCCTGGCCCACGGATTCAGCAGAGCCGTCGTAAAGAAGCCCGCAGCGATGCCGCACTGGAACGAGGCAGGCGAGGCGGGAGCTGCCTTCGGCCTGGGCAGCACGAGCTCACGAGCTCTGGCTTTCGTGTCACTTCCCGTAGCACATGCCCTTCTCTTGACTCAAACTCTGAGCCTCCCTGGCCCAACAGTTTTTACTTTTACCCCACTTAACTTCTCTAACTCTGGGACCCCTTCTGATCGGCTCTAAGCTCGCTGGCTGGCCAGAACTCGAACTGGAAGCCATGGCTCGCCATGTGATGTGCAGCAAGACGACGTGCGACATGTGTTTGGGACAGGATTACGGAAGGATTACGGAACTCCACGCGACATGGTCTGAGCGAGGATGCTGATATTAGAAGACTCTCGATGCGTACGTTGCCGTGCTCCTCTAGAAATATTTAGTAAGCACAAATACTAATTGAACCTGGACCGGCATAAGGGCGAGCTGATGCCTTTGGGTACCAGCAGAGACGTCATTTCATGCGATGCGCGGGAGTCCTCTGCAGAAGGCAAGCCTGCTTTCTCTGGCGAGTCCTGCAAGCGAACTGCAGTGAAGGGCAGCTCAGATCAGCTCAGGCTCCTAGCGGCCCTAGCGCCTTCATCGTGAGAAGGGCGAGGAGTCCAGCGAAGACGGCGATGGCTCCCGGCCCAAGCATCCCGTAGCGCCACCCGAACCTCGCAGCCAAGCCTCCTCTCAGAAGGGAATGAAGTGTAGAAGGCTGACATAGGCTGACACTGTCCGCTTCTGCAGCTCCGCTCCTGCCAGGAGTGGAATTAAGAAGCCACCGATATTGTGAGACCTCGCAGCTTGCAGAGCGGCTCAACCAAAAAACCTCCCTTGTAAACTTGTCCAGGCTTCCGGCGCATTCCAACTACTCCACCACTTCCCGCGACTTCTGGCCTGGCTCTGGCAAAGCGCCAAACGACAATCTCGGAAGTCTTGGGAGTTGCTGGGGGCTGTGCTGGAAACCAGTTCACCAGCATCTTATTGCACGGGGTCGCTCCACAGCCCTGGCACAACTCGCAATAGCAAGTGTGCAGGGCCCTGGAAACAAATACAAAATATGCTCCTGGAAAAGGCCATTCAGAACCCAGATCGCAGTGAAGAGGGGAACCTGCGAAACCCGCACCCTTCGATCAAGCTTCATGCAGTGATTCTTGGCACAGAGCACCGCACCGTGCTGACGGCAGCAAAGGCCATGTTAAGAACTCCAGTGAGCATAAGCCCGAGGGAAAAAATCAGCACCTCAAGCAACGTCATGGCTCTCGGCACCACGACCATGTTGTACTATCGTCGAGGTACCGGAGATCCCAGCAGGTCAGACAGAACCCCGGACCTCACAACGATCACTCCGGGGCATTCGGGCGCAAGATGCTTTTCCTGCTCCAGTAGTTGAGCCCACGGCAGAAACTTGGAGTTCATATATGCCTGGCAATTCCATGTGTTTTCATGTAGATCTCTCGCACGCCGCAAATTCAAATGTGAGAAACTCATACATCTGTGAAAAAACTACTCCGCAACTATGCTGCGCTGTAGCGGACCGGAGCTGCCTATCTGGCGGGCTATGCATGAAGCGATCGATGTCGTCTCGGGCCAGCTGAGTGTCAAGGGCTGCGTCTGACGACAACGACCTACACTCGTTTCTTATGTGTCGTTGTCGCCGGGCTCACGCTGTTCGGCCTCCTTCACCGCGGCATCTCTTCTCACATGCTTCTCCCCAGCCTTGCTGTCGAGCATCTCTTGCTTGGCATCCCCCATGTGTAAAAGGGGCGACGTTCAATACTGCCGGATGCAATATTGAACGTGTGGCTTAGGGCTTAGGATATTCTGCAATATTTGGACATGACGGACCCATTCTGCAATAAATGCACTAGATAGGCATGTTGAGCGAAGGCCCGTTAAAGAAACGGTTCGGGGCAGCTCAGAAATACTAGTCTTCGGAGCACGGAACCAAGAAAAAGCTAACAGAAGCAAAGTCCAACAAAAGGGACGGCAACAGTGGAATTGGTGTGTCACAGCCCGCCACAGTTATCGGCGTTTCGCAGCTGTGGTCCGGCTCGGCGTAGGTCGTAAGTATGGCCATGGAGCGCGGGCTGGTACGGCGTTGTAGCAAAGGCTGCTGTAGACACAGGGGCGGGCACCTCGCTCAGACACGAGCGAACACTGCCAGGATGACCTTGCAACAACCGAATAAGAGCGATGGCCGAGTGGCCCACTTCACGTAGAGAACAAACAAGAATTAGCCGGCTTTCCAGTGTGTCCCGCTGTCTCAAGAAACGAGCATGTTGGGGATTCCACCCACGGCAGCGTCACGTTGCCTCTAATTTCTTGCAATTTATTGCAGATTGCATGGGTGCACGTAGACCCAAAACATGCGCAAATCGGAGTACGGACGCACGTGAGGCACCGAATTCTGCAATACACGAGCCTGATCGAGCCTGCAACCAGCATCCTGGAGATTCCACGGCAGCCTCACGTTGCCTCTATGAAAACAACAAGTCGCAAAAAGCTTTTGCCTCGGAAAGGGCTGCGTAATGTTTGCAGTTGCGTGTTGCAATGCACTGTACGTAAAGGCTCTAGGGGTGGTTCTTAGGTTCAACACGCCCCCTCAGCTGGATATTCCTCTGGAACTCCAGCTGCCTCACAAAACACCTAGAGATTCAGGTTTGGGAACCTCGCTTTCACGGTAGGAACCCAGTGGTCTGCCATGCACTGGTGGCATGCTGCCTTCCCGGCTCCGATAGCTTCACGGGCCGCCTGTGGTATGAGTGCCCGTTCCGTTTCACCCACACTTCTGCTGCAAGATCGTTGGGACCCAAGCAGTCCTCGGCACTCTCGAGAAAACCCGCCTCTGAACTGCTAAGCTCACTCGGTTCGCCGCCCGTCTGGTAGAAGAGGTCGTGAAACTGGCCGCCGCAGCTGCCCGCGCCACTGACGAGTCCGACCGCATCACCAGCTCTGCTGTTTCCTGCGTGGCCCACTGCCACGCCTTGTGAATGAGGATGGCCTCGCTGGTGGTCTGGGTCAGTGCCACCAGCTCTGCTTCTCCAGAGCTCAAGGTCACTACCTTCTGGCCCCTCACAAAGCTGTACATCAATGCCTGGTCGATGTAGATCTGGCCGCTGCTCAGGCTCTTCCTTCGTTGGCAAAGTTCGAGTCAGAGTAGCCTTCCACAAGGTGGTTGTTACTCGGCTCGTCGGCCTTCACCTTGCCCTGCGCCAGCTGCATATAAGCGACTTTCCCGGGGCCAGCCGCAGGTTGATTCCAACCAAGTGCTTGATGAGCTTCATCGCTTTTGCTGTCGGCCGCGCCGCCCGGGAGGAAAGGTTCTGGATAGCGGCCTGGGCGTCCGGCCGCTCTTTGTGGCCTCACTCGGGCTGAGCTCCTCCGTGTGGTCCTGGGCAAACATGTCGTCCTGCCCGCTCGGCCCTGCCTTTGGGCTGCCCTGCTAGCTCGAACAAATCATTGTAGAGCCGCACCGGGGCCCTCACTGTGTTCGAGCCGTCGGGCTGGATCTGGTACCGCCGCTTGAGAAACTCGACCTCGTCCCCTGGGTTCTGGTAGGGCCCGGCAATCTTCACGGTGTACCGGTCGGTCAGCACCCTCCACTCGGTCCTGGGCGGGCTGGTCGCCTGTAACCATCATGTCGTCCACATGAACCTGGCCTGCGTAGCGCTCGTTCTCGGGGTGCTGCTCCTCGTCGACCTTCTTGCGGTAGAGGGTTGGTACCTCCGCCATCGGCTCCAAGGCTGCTCCAACGAGGTCTCTCATTCCTGTGCTCCCCGGCGCTGCCCAGGCAACACCCGACCAAGCTTCCACCACCACTGGCTCGTCCTTCACGTCCATGATGTAGAGCGGGTTGCCCCACTTCTGGGCCAACAGAGGCACCAAGCGAGCAGTCTTCTTCCAGCATGTCGGAGGCCCATCCGTACTGCCGTGCCACCAGCCGCGCTCTTCTTCCAGGTCTTCACGAAGACGGTGCTCAAGTGGGCTGCTCGTACGTGGGGGGTTCGGCTCCAGGAGGCCTCCATGCCCTCCTCTAGCTCGGCCTGCTCGTCCGGCTCGGCTAGCTCCTCTCTGCTACGCCTGTGTGACTCGTGGCCGGCAGCGGGTCGCCCCGCCCGGGTTTCCTAGCGCCAACCTCCGCTCCTGGCTCCTTCCTGCAGACAGCCAGCCTAGCGCGACCGAAGACACAGCAAGCACAGCGACGCGTCTTGGTTGGGCCAACATAGCTTACACACATGCGTGTATTCATGCGGCTGCGGGCCTCGGCTAGCGTTCCGGAATGCCCGCCACTTGCCCATGTCGCGCCTGCATAAGGCAGGCGATGACATAGCTGACTCTGTCGCGGTTGGGTCCCCTAGACCTCTCGCGCGGCGACCTTGTAGCATACACGTCCGTCCCTTCAAACTTCCAACGTCCCAGCAGGTCCTTATGCGGGGGAGGTAGCTATGCTCCGTAGCTCCTTCACTCGAGGTCTTTGTCTTCGTCAGGACCGTAGCGAGGCCCTCCACCATGGTGAGCTCGGCCGATAGGAAGCCTGGAGGTCCGACCACCTCAATAAGGCCCAGCTCTTCACTAGCGGCCATGGCGTCGTTCACACCAACAGCTCTAGCTGCACCAGCACATAGACTGGGTAGCGAGGGGCCCGCTTGGTGAGAGGGGCCCCTTCCGCTAGCTTTTTGGTGACGCTGTCCTTCGCGGCCCAGCACGTAGCGGTCCCCGAGCGGCCGCATGGCTCGTCTGCCCTAGCGAGGAGGCCCAATCAGGTTCCTGGGCATGGAGATACGACAGCTCACCACCCCTGAGGGAGACTTCGACGGGCACAGCCTCGACCAGGAGGGGTACTTGCAGGAGCTGTTGCGGCAACTTGGGGAGACAAACAAGAGCCTGATCCCCTCGCGAAGGAATGGATGTCAACTGATCCTTCTACGTTCCCGCTCAACTTCACGAAGGAGCAGCTTCGAGAACCTCAATCAAGGACCGGGAAGCTTGCATGGCTGTGTCAACGATTCCGTCCAGACAGAAGTTAGACGACGAATGCCACGAGCTCCCTGGCCGTCCGTGATCCGCAGCGTGCTTGCCAGATAGGACGGAAGTGCTTAGAGTACCTCAACGCGACGAAGCAATGGACGCTGCACTTCCGCACGGGATCTTCTACATGCTTGACTACGTACACGAACAGCTCTTACCTTCCGGATGGAGGGAGAAGCCATGGAGGTTCAGTGACCTTCTGGTCGGGATGTCCGGTGACATGGAAGAGCGGCAAGCAGGCGATAACTACGACAAGCTCGGCTGAGACAGAGCTAGTCGAAGCCCACCAAGGATGCCTACAGATGGAGTCAGTGAATGCACTCCTGGCGGACTTCGACGTGGAGCCATCAAGCCGGTGCATATGTGTTGACAACGCAGCGGCAATAGCTCTTGCGACCGCGGAGGGAGGAAGCCGGAAGACGCGTCATTTGAAGGTTCGTCACCGAGCGCTACGAGAACGAGTGGAACAGAAGTGGGTCGACGTAGAGTATTGCCCGGGAGACCTACAACTGGCAGACGGTCTCACGAAGATCTTGACTTCGCAAAGAATGACGCAGTTGATGGAGTTTTGGGGGCTCACAAGTGCGGGTGAAGGACTTGGACTACCACAGCAACGGCGTCTACGGCAAGTTCAAGCATCAGCAGGGCCGCAGCAAGCATCAACAGAGCCGCAGCAAGCATCAACAGAGCCACAGCAAGCATCAGCAGAGTCACTGCAGTCTTCGACAGAGCAACGACAGACAGCAGTATTTCCCACCACGGTAACGGCTGATAACTCGGGTTGTTGTTTGGGTCTAGGGGTCACATTGCTTAGCATAGCCAAGGCTAGTGGACAACGTAACCCTGAAACCCATACACCCTTGGCTGTGGATACTTCGCTTGAGCTGTACGGTCTGGCTTTGATGCTGGTGATCTGTTCTGTCGCGGTGTGGGAGTTTGCGAGGGGGTGCTACCGTTCCCACTTCGATACAGCACAGCTCAGGGCTCTTCAGGCGGAGCCGAAGCTTGCCACAGGAAAGAAACCCGTGACACTGGTAGAGCAAAGATCTGGCAGCCACACGTGTTTTCCTCAGCTCTGCGAGCTCCCGAAGTTCGTGCCTGTGGCACACCAAAGCACCTATGGCGNTGCCACAGGAAAGAAACCCGTGACACTGGTAGAGCAAAGATCTGGCAGCCACACGTGTTTTCCTCAGCTCTGCGAGCTCCCGAAGTTCGTGCCTGTGGCACACCAAAGCACCTATGGCGCAACAGGTCGACTATGTCGAACGTGTTCACACGTAGCTGAAAGCTTAGGCCAAAGGAGCTCCTGGCATGCATGACGTGTCAAGGCTTTACATGCAANTGTTCACACGTAGCTGAAAGCTTAGGCCAAAGGAGCTCCTGGCATGCATGACGTGTCAAGGCTTTACATGCAAGGCTGCAGTGACGGAGTGTTTACCTTTAAAGGCATTGCCTTCCACACACCCCAAAGACTATACAAGTAGTCACTGCACCGCGCGTATCAGGAATCACAGCTCGTCTCAAAGGAGGAGCTTGCTCCCTTAGAGGCTTCCAGAGATCTTCTCTTCTTGGCGCTCATGAAAGCGCCGGGATGTCGAAGGCGCCAATGTCCTTGGGTGAGAAACTTCTTCAGGGCATCTTGCTTGGAGGCCTTTGTTAGCCCATCAGCAAGCTGATGATCACTGTCGCACCAACCGAGTTCCGTAGCTTGAAGCTTCAGGTTGTCACTGATGCCCATGAGCTCGAGGGAGGTGTGCTTATCCTTGACATTGAACGAAGCCATGCCAGGGTCCGCCTTTCCCAGAGCATCGAAAACACCACGTGCGTCGATGATGAGGTGGCCGGGCACTTGGGATGTGCTCTTGGTGGGCTCACGAACATCCACAACACCTCCATTGAGTTCATGCCATTTGAGGCGCGCAAACATCAGTTCTTGTTCACAATGACCCAAAGCCTGAGCTTCAGCAGATAGTGAACTGCGGGCAACCCGAGGAAGACGAAAACTCCTCCACGAGATGACATTCACTCGCCCTTGTCCTTGTAGCACCGCTGATGGATGCATGACGCCGATGATGTACCCTCCAGTGCTCCCGCCGTCATGTCGATGGGCCAGCGAGGCGTCACTCCATGCCACAAAGTGTACTTGTGAGGGCTGGCAGTTGCCAAGATGCTGAACTTGTACTCCGACATGTTTTGCAGCCTGAACTTCACGAACAAGTTTGTTCACCTGGTCGATGCATGAGATATCTTTAGAGGCGAGCAAAGACTGCAAGTGTCCCAGTTTCGCAGCATGGTGAGGTCCGCTCTGGGTTACACGCCATTGCACAGAGCCGAGGATAGCCTTGGCTTGTCGAAGTTGATTCTCATTCATCGTTGTCTGCTGAGGGTCTGCAGGAGGCATCTGGTTCAGCTCAGCACAGAAAACCGAGCGGTCCAAAGTGAAGGAGCAGTCTTCATGCTGTAGGACTCTCAGTCCACAATGTTGAAAATCATGACTCTCCCATGGGGACCACTTGTAAGCAGATTTGAATCCCTGCACGAAATTCAACCAGGTCTTGTCTGTCTGTGAGCCGGCCACCAAAAAATCATCTACGTGGGAGGATAGATATCCAACCACTTCTTGCTCAGCATTCACAATGACCCAAGCACAGGGATCAGTCTTGCACTGTCTTCCACCGAGACGACGAATGGTCTGGGCAACATCTTGAAACCACTCCCTGGGAGCCGTTGAGAGCCCATAAGCAGATCCTGTCAGCTCGACGCACTCAGAATCTGAAAGGTTCAATGCCCGTGCCAACTCAGGCAACGGTTTAGCCAGCAACCTTCTCCCACGGTCAGTTGGACGTGCTTGCAAAAATGCCGTGCGCACATCAGCAGAAAACACCGTCCAGCCACGGAGCATTGCTTGATTCAAAACCAGTTGTCTCGTCAGNGCTGGGGCGTCTATGGTGATGGCGTAGATCTTCGAAGAACTTTCAACCGAAGCGTAAAAGGATGCATCTCCGTGTCGAACATGCCACGGTCGGTCATCCTGTTCATGGCGGGCTCGTTGCTGCAGGAAGCTTTGTCGAGATTGAGAAAGATCAGGTAGTGGATGTAGAGGTTCATACGTAGGGTCATTGAGAAGCCTTTCAAGATCCACATCACCCTCAGGGTCCTGAATCATCTCCTCATCCTCGTTGACCTCAGGTGCCACGCGCTTCCGAAGTTCAGGATCGGCTGGGATCATTTCCTCATCAGACAACTCGGTACCTTGAGCAGGAGGAGGTCCGCTCTCAGTGGGGTCATCAACCTCAAGGTTCTCGGGAAAATGGCTTTCGGCTCTGGTGAGGTCCTCGTAGGCCCCTTTTTCAAGGAGAGAAGTCAAACTGGACATCGTCCAAGGAAAGGTCACTCCCTGGGCCTCTGCCGCAACGAGCTGTTCAGTTCGTGTGGCATGCCGAAGTTGAGAATAGTGACACTTTTTCAATCTTCCTTGTGCAATTATTCACACGTGAGAGCTAGGGCGTTTCTCACCAGCCTCCCCTTTTGTCTCTGTGGCAAGGATTCTGGCAGGCCCATACCACCTGGAGATAGACAATCTCGCCCGATCCGTTAAGGTGTTCGCAGGAAGATCAGCCGGAGTTTTGNGCAAGGATTCTGGCAGGCCCATACCACCTGGAGATAGACAATCTCGCCCGATCCGTTAAGGTGTTCGCAGGAAGATCAGCCGGAGTTTTGTACCTGCGGTAGAACACCAAATCTCCAGGCAGGAAATGATGATACGTGCCAGCCCGGGAGCGTTCCGCTCGAAGGGCCATATCATGATGTCCCCCTTCCAGAAAGGCTTTCCCTGCCTCCACCCGTAAACTCTGAATCGCATGCATTTTCGTTCCGGGAACACTTGCACTCATGAGGCTGGGAACATCACCCGGTCCTTCGGTAAGGTGTCCTCCAGGTGAGAAGTCTCTGCCCAGCGCCCATTGCAAAGGAGAGAACCCGTGTGTCCTTGACAACGAGTTATGCGCAGTAACCATCGCCGATGCGGCCTGGATGGGATGCTCGGGCCGCTGTTTGAGGAAAGTCTCGATCTTGCATCGCAAAGTCCCGATGGTGCGTTCCACTTCACTGATATATTCATGATGTTCTGCCGGCGCATGCAGTAGTTCAACACCACGTTCAGCACACCAATCTCGGAGAAGATTTCCTCGCAGAGCACCTTCAGCATCCAACTTCAAGCGCTCTGGAAAGCCAAGGTATTGATTCCAGGCCTCCTCAATGATATGNTTCAACACCACGTTCAGCACACCAATCTCGGAGAAGATTTCCTCGCAGAGCACCTTCAGCATCCAACTTCAAGCGCTCTGGAAAGCCAAGGTATTGAGTCCAGGCCTCCTCAATGAGATGGCAAACTTGAGCAGACGTGGCATTGACGCTCTTAGTTTCCGGGTGCTCTCTGACCAGACGAATGACCGAGTAGCCAGAGCACTCATCGACGAAGAGGATGAAGTTGTACACCCGTTCTCCGAGTCTCATGTGGAATAGATCCACCTGCACATCGGTCCATAGACGATCAGACCTAGAGACATCCACCGGTGGTCGGGACATCTTGGGTCGATTCTCCAGGCACGCGTCGCACTTGAGCTGTGAAGCCGCTGCTAACAACTTCATATCAGCTCCCCGTGCTTGAAGATTCTTGACCAGCAGCCGGTTGGAGGGATGTCCAAGGCGAGTATGTATTTTGTGAACTCGATCCATCAAATCAGACAACTCCTTGGCATCCAAGTCGTCCAGGACGGACTTGTCAACTGCACCAATCAGCGAGAAGGTTTCATGGTTTCGCTGCACTCCCAGCATGACCTCAGAGATTCGGGACCATAAACCATCAAAGTGTTGAGCTCGGCTCGGAAGACCACGAAGGAGGTTGCTCGAAGTAGACCGGAAGCACCACTCACCACATCGTAGAACTCGGCCGTCCATGTAGTCCTGGTGGTGGTACCAGAAGGTTCTGACCGACACTAAGTATCTTGCCGAGGACGAGGCAGGTTGGCACCATAGAACTTCACCGCCTTGTTCGATTTGAAGTCGAGCGAGTTCAAGGAGATGCCGGATCACCTTGTTGAATCGTTTCCAACCCTTGGAACTCATATCATCGTGAAGACCCTCACGGGTGGGACCTTGGGGCACGTAGCAGATCATCCACTTCGCCTGCTGTTCTGTCATGATCTGTTGGAGCTTTTTCGTTCCTTGGACCGGACCCAAGTCACAGCCCTCACCGAAGTCAAGCGGAACCACCCACTTCATAGGCGAACAAAGGCTTCTTTGTGTCCTCGATCTCAAAGTTCTCAGCAACGAGGTCCTGAAAGTCATTGTAGGAGGCCAGGATCGCCTGGGACTCTTCCAGGGACAAGACATGGTTCCCTTCATCAAGGTCCTCCGAAATAGAAGTTGTAGTCAAACAGGTAGAGGAGGGCCAGAGGTTGGTTAGCCGTCGTCGTAGACGTGGGTCGATGCCGCGGAAGGAACGGGCAGTGAAAGCAGCCAACGCGATGCGGTTCCCTTTCCAAGGCATAGTAGCATGCCATCGGTCCGGAAGGAAGCTGACAACTTGGTGTGGAGGCTGAAGGAGGTAGCCATTGGCAAACGAGCCGTTGGGCTTCCGTCTCTTTTGGGTCGCTGCTCCGTCACCTCCAACAGGTTCACGCTCTAGCCACAGTTCACCTTGATCGTGTTCACCAAAGGTGACCAAGTAATTGGGCTGCTCCTTGAGATTGTGTAGGTCTCGGTGAGGTTTGGATTCCATGTTGAAGATGAGGCTTATGGTGGTCCAGCGGGCTTCGGAGGGAGCCCACTCTTGCAGCCAACGACTCAGTACCGACACAAGTTCGGCAGCTGGAACGTGGCATTCATGACTCCTGCTTGAGAACCATGAGCGTACAACCCTAGGTTGAGAGTGAAGGCTTCTCTCGCCTTCTTTTCCATGAAGCTGCGGGTCGTCGGCAGTCGGGCGGACTTCATGTTATGCAGGAGGCTCTCGATACCCACAATGGTGTAGTTCTGGGCCTCGAGCAACTGACCCGCTTGAAACTCAATCTCCTTCTCATCCTCCAAGATGGAGTAGCTCACTGCTGATCTCGCCGTCTCTGCACATACTCCAAGTCCTCCGCTGTTTCCTCGTTCTTTCGGGTGGCCTTCCGTCCTGGAGTGGATTTCAGCTCCTCCGGGTCGTTCGGCTCGGGGTTGATCACCACCGCTGAACCCAGAGTGGAGGTCGGGGACGGATCCAGCTCGGAGCCGGCTGTGGTCACTGGGACCGTGGTTGCCGGAGAGTAGCCCTTCTGGCTCTTGCTCGTGCCCTTTCCTTTGGGAGCAGCACCTCGAGAGGAAGCCTGATGGGCCATGCGGCTTTGCCTGATTCTCTGAAGATTTGCTTCCGCGCTCTTCTCCGCTGCTGCCCATCCAATGTCCTTGTCCTTCAGCGACTCGAGGTTCTGCAACTCCTCGTTCAGGGCAGTCTTCACATCGGAGGGAAGCGCTCCCGGAGATCGAGTTAGACCGTGGCAGCCGGCTCGAGGGGTGTAGCTCAGTCGCAGATTGCACACCTCGCATACCACCCATTTGCCGTACTGGTTCGATCCTGACGGACTCCCCTTGTACATCCCTGCCGGTTTGTGTTCGCCTCGACAAGGGGGACCGGAGAAGCGAGGATCGCGGGGGTCCGCCTCGGTCCCAGTCCAGGGGAGCAGACTTGATCCCCTGCTTCTTCGGCTTGCGCTTGGTCACTGCCACCGAAGTTGAGGAGGGATCTTCGAATTGAGCCTCGTCTCGGGTCGTCTGAGTGGTAGTGCGGTTCGCCAGGGATGCAGTCTTCGCTGGATGTGACGCCGCCATTGNGCAATCAGGATGCGATTGGGATTCATGAGATCTTCAGTCTCAATCTCGAGCCGAAGAGCATCATCATGTAACACAGCTTCACACGACTCACCAGCTTCTGGAACACACGGCTGCTCCAACTCGTTCTCGTCTCTCACAACGGCATACTGCGGTACTTGATGAATGGCATTTGCAACTGTCTCACCAACCAAGAGGTCTGCATCACTAGGATTCTGCGGAGTAGCATCACTGGGCTCGACCATAAACGCTGTTTCTTCACCCGAAGCGACCTCACTGCGCGGTTGCCTCGAACGTGGTTGGAAGAGACTAAACGAGTGAACCATCAGATCCTGTCAGTAGAAGGTGTCCAGAAGAGCTGCGCTTTAACTGCACACCTCGGTTGGGATCAACAGCACCCAACACCAACACGTCACGATGACAGTCAATCACAGCACGGAGACGTCGTAAGGTTTTGATGCCCACCAACAGCGGTACACCACTCACATCCAGATTGTAGACTCCCATGGGAACGGCCTGTTGACCTAACATCACCGGGATGAGAACGTGAGAAGCGGACAGATCCTGGGACCCATTGCCGAATTTGAACCGCTTCATAGGTGTACTGGTAACGGTCACTCGCTCAATCTGACCTGTCTGCCGAAACCTGGCCAACATCAAAGCTTCCAAAGCTGGTAAACTCCCAACCGTTTCTGTAGCCCCCGAGTCCAAGACAGCATAGCCATTCAGGTCATTCTCACTGCCAGTTCGCTGAACCATCACCATGTCCTCGAGAGAGTCGTGAAGCGGAAGAGAAGGATCACCGTCAGAAACTTCTTGCACATTCAGGACCTCAGGGAGAGATGTACTAGGACGTCGACTTGCTATCTGATCCATCATAGCATCACGTTCTGGGACCACGGGCGTAGTAGAGGAAGAAGCTCTGAAAGCTGTCGATGAAGTCGCTGTAGATTCTATCTGACCTGAAGCCTGAGAAGAAGGCTTGGGGACCACGGAAGTAGTAGAGGAAGAAGCTCTGAAAGCTGTCGATGAAGTCGCTGTAGTCTCTGACTGACCTAAAACTGGAGGAAGTAGCTCTGGAACCACGGGAGTAGTAGAGGAAGAAGCTTTGAAAGCTGTCGATGAAGTCGATGTAGTCATGCCTTCTTCGGCCACCATGAACACCTCAGAAGACTCGCCGAAGTGAACCTTACCGGTTCCTTTGCCAGAACCTTTTGCCGTTCTCCGGGGACAGTCGCGGAACTGATGAGATCGATCGCCACAGATGAAACACCCGCTGTAACCAGGTTGTCCCGGACTCACGGCCAAAGCNTGCCAGAACCTTTTGCCGTTCTCCGGGGACAGTCGCGGAACTGATGAGATCGATCGCCACAGATGAAACACCCGCTGTAACCAGGTTGTCCCGGACTCACGGCCAAAGCTGAAGCCTCAATAGCTAGCACAGGCATAGCTGACGGTGTAGGTGAACTAAGCTTGCCACCCTTGGGGCCACGACCTTTTCCAAGAGGCAGTCCACGGCCACGTCCCTTTCCTTTAGGAGAGCGGAAGCCCTTGCTCTGAGGAGAGAAAGGGTAGAAGCCCCGACTCAAATGCCGAGCTCGTACTGCCTTCCGAGCATCCACAACAGACCGGAGCTCGTGTCTGCCACTTGGCAGGCCTCCTCAACTTGAGCGAGCTCCTCAGCAGAGAGAATGGAACTCGGGTCATCATCGGGTGCCCATTCTTCACCTTCACCGTGGCCCCGGTGGCTGTGTTCAGGATCTTCCCAGGACTCGCCGCCATAGCCTTCTGGAGTGTCAAGGAGAAACGAAGCATCCGACCCAACGTAGTGGACTGACACATTCTCCAGCATCTCTCCCAAATCCGCATCATCCGCAAGAAGGATGCTCCAGTGTCCTTCATCCTCCACCCAGAAGGTTCGCCGTCGATGATGGGGGCCTGAAGCGTGAGTCTGTTCCTGGGCTGCAAGTTCATCTTCCATGCTTCTCAAAGCCACTTCAATCTTTTCCAGGCGTACAGAATTTCCTGAGGCTGCCTGGACACTCAACCTTCCTTGGGGCGTGAGGCCCGCTCGTCGCAGCAAAAGCCACCCAAGAAGTTCACTAGGCAAAGCTTCTTCAAGCCGTTCTTCATACTNCTGAGGCTGCCTGGACACTCAACCTTCCTTGGGGCGTGAGGCCCGCTCGTCGCAGCAAAAGCCACCCAAGAAGTTCACTAGGCAAAGCTTCTTCAAGCCGTTCTTCATACTTGTCCCAAGCTCAAGGTCCTTCAAGGCCATTGCACTGTCGTCACTATCACTGCCACGGCGATCCCGTCTGGTAGGACTTCTGCCACCTTGTGATCGGGTAGGAGAGGCAGCCGCCGCCGTAGCTGGACGATCTTCTTCTCCTAGAGGATCAGCAACCGTCTCGGTCTCGTCCTCGTCATCCTCCGTTGGAGCCTCTGCCTGAGGTTCGTCCACAGTCTCGCGGCTTGCTCTGTGTGAAGGCCTGGGCCGCGAAGGCGTACTCAAGGGAGAAGGGGAAGAAGAGGGCTCCAGAGTTGGATTATCACGACGGGCTCGAGCTAACGCAATCTGAAGCTGTCGGTACGAAAGTCTCAACTCTGATGCCCACGTGCTCATACTCATGCCTGGGGTCCTTCGCAGTTTGATGATCAACTGCTCGAGCCACAGGCCCACATCAGGAATGGGCGTTTTGCCCAGCTTGTCGCGCAGGAAGTCGATCAGGTACATGACGCCGTCACGGCGCACCAGTCGGCGGTGTTCCACTTCTTGTGTCACCACCCACGCCCTGCCGGACAGCTGGCCAACGACTTCTGCACCCAAAAGATGTCTCTGTTCCTTGGCGTCCGCTCAAATGCTAAACGCACCCTTCGCAGAAAGTCCTCCCATCCAGAAGCCTCGCCGTCCCATTGGCACTTCAGCCATGACTCCTTTTCGTAGTGCTGCATGAATTCGACTGGTAGAACAAGAAGTGCAGGGGGCTCACCGCGGTCCTGTCGGGGAGTCACTCAACCCGCTTCGTAAAAGGTCAGGAAGTAGGCAAAGCCGCCGCCGAAGATCAAGCTCTCCAGTGGCCAGGCCAGCAGCGTCTCCCAACCTTGGTGGAGCCTGAATCAGAGCTCCGCTACCAATGCCACAGGAAAGAAACCCGTGACACTGGTAGAGCAAAGATCTGGCAGCCACACGTGTTTTCCTCAGCTCTGCGAGCTCCCGAAGTTCGTGCCTGTGGCACACCAAAGCACCTATGGCGNGTTCACACGTAGCTGAAAGCTTAGGCCAAAGGAGCTCCTGGCATGCATGACGTGTCAAGGCTTTACATGCAAGGCTGCAGTGACGGAGTGTTTACCTTTAAAGGCATTGCCTTCCACAAAGCTCCCAAAGAAAGACATGAGGAGGCTGAACGCTCTGCTACGGAGGAAACCACAGGACCTGAGTATTGACGAGCGCCAGACCCTGGTCACCCTGGCCGAAGCCGCTGGAGTGGATTTGACGGGAGTTTTTAGTTCAGTAGATGGTCCGATGAGTTTCCAGGAGGAGCAGAGACAAGCCTCAACAGTCAGGTCGAGGCAGCCGTCACCAGTCCCAGAACCTCCTACTGCGTGTGCGGCAGATGAAGAGTTTTGACGACAACAAAGGGCAGAGTTACCAACCCTGTCCACTCCGCCAAGACCGACTTCGACCTACGAGGACTTGATCGACCGGCTGCGGCGGGGATCCCGAGAGGCTTGGACCACTTCTCGTGAACCAAGCAGCCGCTCAGCCTCGAGGAGGCCTATGAAAGATCCTGAAGTGCAAGTGGAGCTTTTGCGAGAGATGCCGCGAGTAGTTTTTACTGTTTTTTCCACTCTGAGTGGAGGATGCGTCCATGCCACTCGTGACTGCAGCACTCTGAACAGAAGCACCAATAACATTCAGAAGCATGTGTGCGCGAAGTGTATCCCTGGCCAAAGGGAACATACGGAGAGGCCCATCTGAGGTCTCACTGAATGGTGATATCGGGCGACCGCCCGTATCAAGGAGGTGTGGATGCCCAAGACCCTCTCCTATGTAAAGACCCCTTAGTGGAGCTGAGGGCTTGTCGGAACCTTGCTTTGTGTGTGCAGACGGATGAGGCTTAAGTGCCGAGATCAGCTGAGTTCAGCTCAACATGATGCTGCAGGCTGCATTTCACGACCGGCAGAGGCCAACGTCCGATAGCAACTTAGTATGGTAGGCTGCTGTAAGGTTGACTGTGCACAGAAGCGTCAATCACTCTCACCTAATTACCTTGTTGCGCTAAAAGAAATTCGATCGAGCCGTAGCTGCTGCTTCCATGGTCCGTATTTGCTGAAGGGCTACCCAAAGGAATCTGAATCACGCTGCGAAGGCGTAGATTTATGATGTCCTCACGCCCAACCGCCAATGATGATCAACAGATTTACACCAAAACTGGTAGATAACTCGGGGGGGGGGGGGGGGGAATGGGGGTGAGAATAGATAATAGAAATATAAAAAAAAAAAAGTAATAATACTCCAATTTTTATCTTTANGGGGGGGGGGGGGGGTAGATATGGATGTAGATATAGATATAGATATATGCATAAATATATGCATATATATGCCTATATATATATGCATATATATATATGTGTGTGTGTGTAACATAGTGTAAACACCTTCATGTTAGTATCTATAACCCAGTATAGCTGTTCAACAACACGGAATCGGATCAGTATGCCCAGCAAACATGTGCGAATTTCGGAACTTTGACGGGTCCGCTTTGGTTGGGAAACGCGCCATTGCACTGCTTGAGAGCTCTCAGATATCGTCTCTTTGAGCCCCCCCGCAAGACTTGGTTGCTACACAGACAAGAAGAAGGAAAGAGAGAGAGAGAGAGAGAGCGAGAGGCGGACAGGCGGAATGGCATAGAGAAAGGGCTGGTTTCGGCATACCCCTCCTCGACTCTCGCATGCAGCACTGCTGTTTTGCAATACTTAGCCAGGGCTGCCAATGGGAACAAAGAGCTGATCGTGCCCAACCTTGCCCATCAAAGTTGCACTGTCAAGATCGGAGGTTGTAAGCACTGTAAGTCTCTTGGCTGCATGCCACCAGGATTCCCAAGTCCTCCTGCTGAGTTCCTTGCTGCACCATGCTAAGGCCAAGGTCCTTCCGCATTGCAAGACCTAGCACGCACACTCGACACTGCACCATGACCCCCAACAAACCCTGAAAGACGAAGTTGAGGCAGTCCCTGGGGTGTCTACCCACATATGTGAAAGACAAGCGAGTGAAGTAGTAGACGGCATAGCCTAATACCTCAATCAGGCATGATAAAACGCAGCTCGGAGCGCAGCGCCGTGTCCTAAAATAGTAATGCGCCGCCACTCTGCAGAGGACAAGACACTAACAACGCCAAGGCACCATGCCCGCAAAGGTGACCTTACCGATGTACAGTCCCCCTCTCCTCTTTCTTTCGCCTTTCCTCTCTGCTTCTCTCTCGCACTCTCTCTCCGTCTCTGTCTCGCTTCCTTCTCCCGGGCTGGCCAAGCCCTATCCGCGCCCGTCTTACCGGCTTCTCTCCCCGGCTTGCAGGGACACCTCCCCTTCCCCGCGAGGAGGTCCTGCCAAGCGAGCAGCATGTCGGAACAGGGGCATCTTAAACCCTCTAAAGCAACCTCAAAGGTTGGACATCCTCGTGCCCACTTCAACAAGAGACTTGGATGGGCCGAGGTGCCGGCGACCCCCTCTTGAGAATTTTGGACATCTAAACCGCCTCGGGTTTAAACCTCTTTTCGACAGTCTTCCCTGTGCCTCTTTGTGTCTCTCTTGCTTGCCTACGCACACAACGCTGCCTCAGACCTCTCACCCCGTCACATGAAGAGGTTGCACCGCAACACACAGCTCGCTTTAGTGCAAGTAGCAAGGCGGGTCTTCTGGAATCGCAGATCGAGGCCGTCGAGACCTTACTTCGCTGCTCTTGGAAAGCACTTCAGTCATCTTTCCCTGGAGAGCCCGCGAGTGTGGGCCTTCGCTTGCGGCCTCGCCGGCGGTCTCTCGGCGGGCAGAGCTCCACGAGGAGGAGGAGGGGCGGTCTCTTCTCGGAACGGAGAAGGCCAAGGCCCAGGCGCCTCCCACGGGAACGGGACCCCGCTGAGACTCCAAGGCTATCGTCGCTCAGAAGGCCGGCAACGTCAGCATGAGCTCAACAACAAAGAAAACCCCAACAACCCTAAAACAACCCTAAACCCTAAGTGTCGTCGGAGTGAATGCATGTTTTGCTTGGTGGTTTATAAACTCCCGAGCAGGTTCCAAAAGATCAGATGAAACATCCGAATGAACTTCGCGGAACAAGTGGAAAAATCCACGACGAAAGCAGTCTTCGCCTTGTCCCAGAACAAGAGAGTCCGACTGACAAGTGGGCCAGCGCAGAATCGGAATATAGCAAGAGTTCAACAAACAGAAAACTCTGATTAATCTCACTCGTCGTTGATGTTCTCAAAGCTCTTCACCGTCTTCTTGTGCTTCCTCGGTTCTCATCACTTGTTCACTTTGATCTTCCTTGCTCTTCTTCCACCTACCGAGTTCACCGGCCTCTAAGCCTATGTCGCAACTTGAGAAAGCTTCACGAAACAGAACAGGCAGCAGTTACCAGGACCCCAATAAATGTCAACCTCCCAGCTTCACCGGACGAAGACACATCCTTGAGCAGGACTAGAGCATTGAACCTTTTCTCGAGCGTTTCTGACATATTGCCTGGTCCGAGATTCTCAATTTTGATACAGTTGTCCTCACACGCCGTGTCGGTGCCTTTGATGCCTTGTCTCCGATGCTACCAATCCTCACGCGCTTTCGCGACGCGATTGCTTCCACTGAAGGAATACGGGCAGTAGCTTGCATGATGGATTGCAACGGCTTCTTGCAAATCCAAGAAGTCTGGTTCGGAGACTGCAAGACACGAGAGAACCTTGAAGAACCTGTGCAGAGGAGTTCCCCGAAATCCGGCCTGGCCTGCTGAGATCGCAGTGATCCCAGCCCTGCGCATTGAAGCGAAGCGAAGAAGCGAAGCTATGGCGGGACGTGCCGGGACCGGGACCCGCACAACAGGGGTTTGGTCCCGTTGAAAGCTCCGGCGCTGGCGGCGATGCGCTCGGCGGAGGACGTGGCTTCGGCCAAAGCCTCCGCTGAAAGCTCAAAGCTCCGCTATGCTCCGCTCCGCCGCTCCCAAGGCCGCGCCGGGCCGCGCCTTCGCGGACCTCCTTTCTCTGTCTGGGCGATCTCTCTCTGGCAACTTGCCGCCAAAAAGGAAGCTGCACCTGCAGAGCTGAGTCTGTCTGCGGAGTCAGGGCCTCACTGGGACGTGCAAAGTAGCCGGCGGGATCGTGCAGGCATTTAGTGCGACCAGCACCTCACAAGGCTAGTCGAAGCGCAACAAAGGCTCTCATTCGAAGCACACTGGCCTTCACTCGCCTACGGTGAGTGACCGGCGCCATCGGGAACAGGAACCTTCAGCTAGACACTTTGAGCTGAAACCTGCAAAGCCAATGACGAGACCGTCTGACGGGACCACTGACGTGCTTGTGACTGTGGGCGTTCCAGAACGGAGATCATCCGGCGACTCACATCTCTTTAGCGACGAACACATCGTGCCTCCAACACACGTATTGTGCGAGAGCTGGCCACGGGAAGTGGGGGTAGACTGAGACTTTCTGCATGCAGAAGGTTTGTGTCAGGTTGAAGGCAAAGCTCCAGGCTCTCAGTCTAGTCTACACGGCATATTAAAGTAGCACAGACACATGCGGGCGAATTACGCACACATGCGGCGCAATGCAGGGGCATTGACTGAATGAATTCCAGCACCCCTGGAAGATGGGCGGCAGCAAACATCTGGAGCATGCTCGCACCAGATGCACGTAAGTGTGGCGACCACGCATCCCCCGGTCGCTGCTGGTGTCTGAAAGCTTCATTGGAATCGGTTTCGTCATGCACAGCAGCGACCTGGCACTGCAAACCACCACCCTTAGAGTACAAGCTGCAACAGCCTTTCTCAGTTGTGCGCAGGTTCCTCAGCTCTCCCGAGGCAAAACCCCTTGCTCTCATGAGATGACCTGAGTCGTTGTGCTTGGTGGCCGAGCATCAAATATGAATAGCTTCGCACACAACGACTTGGGCTGCAGGGAGCACCAATGGCCCATGGATGGGGCCGTTGACGCGTGCAGAGAGTGGGGGCGACATCACCCGGCCGACGGCCGACTTTGCAGCCGCGGCGGACATCCTGCAAAAGTGGCGCAAGGCTTCGCTTGGTGCTAGGCACTGCTAGGCACTGCTAGGCAGCTTGCAGTCCCAGCTCTGGCAGTCCTAACTTCATGAGAGCGCGCCGTAAGAATTCGCGGATAGTCCAGGTGCACGTTGTGGAACATTGGCGACACCGGTGTGATGTGGCCTCTCGCACTGAAGCCGCATCTACTCTGTCTGCAGCTCTGCCGACCTGATTGAGAACCATGAACCCCGAAAGCAGCATCTTGAGGGTGGTGAAGATGTACTGGTTTCGGAGGTTCCACCCTGTTGACATCTGAGCAAAGCCAGAAAAGCTTTCAATTTCACAAACAAGCAAGAGCGTTCCTTTGCTAAACTCTGCACCTGTCGTGAGCTGACCGAACATACCTTGCGGGGTTGAAGATGTGCCTCAGATCACAGCTGTAAAGCTGCAGATGCTGCAGATCAGAATAAGCAAAACAAAGGAACTGAACATGCTTAAATCCGGCTTTGGGACGCCCCCTCTTCATCTGCCGGAGGTCGTACCAACACAGATTGACTGCTCTTCCGCACAGGAGGAACCACAGGACTTCTCCTCGCACTGGAATAAGTTTGGAAGCTGCTGCTAACTGAAAACTTGTCCTCTGATTCTGCACTCGATCGGCCATCGCCTCACCTCTAAGACTCTAAGACAGCGAAATCCCTGTCTGACTACGCCTTCTCTCGTCTGCAGCTCGTGGATAGGAAAGCTGTGTCACAACTCAACAACCATGCTTCTTGGCTTCGTCTCTGAGAATAGCTTTCGAACTTGCAGAAGCCACAAAATCTCGCCGCACCTCCAGGAAGCCGGAGGGCTGGCGAAGTCCTGCGAAAGGAAGGGTGAGGAACGATGGGACACGGGCAGAGTCCGTCTCAGAGTCGTCCTTCGCTACTCTGAAAACCGTGAACACAAGATGCGGCTAGGCACCCCGGCACTAAAGAAAGCCTCGGCACCACAGGGTGGCCCCCGGCTTAGCCAGGCGAAAGGAGCGGGAAGATCATCAGAGAGAATGAAAAGACCCCGGGGGGTGGCAATGCCCAGCCCCGGCTCTGTCGGGAAGAAGAAAGAATGAGAAGCCCGACGGAAATGCCCCTGAACTCTGAACATTGGCCGTCCTCACATGACGGTCTTCCTGCGTCCGATGCCTGCACCCCCAAAAAATGGCCGCGGACTCCCGCCCTGGGCTTCTTCTGCTCTTCCTAAGTCTCACCCGTCTTGCGGTCCCCTTCCGACCTGTCGCGAGGCTTTGCCTTTTGGAGCAGGCGGGGACCTATCGCCCGCAGTTGTGCCCCCAAGCATTAGCCCACCTCGGATGTTCGTGTGCATCCTCCGTTCCGGTGCCTGCATGCAGCCTCCGAAAAAGCAGTCGAATCCCTCGTTTGGGTTTTGCCTGCCTTTCCCAGATCCGACGAACCCGTCTTGCGGTCCCCTTCCCACCCCGCGCTGAAGGACTGGTAGGTCCGCCCCACCGCAGGAGGCACACGAGGCACTCGTTGATATGCTGGCGGAGACGATGTTTTCTTCAGAACTGAACATGAGGAATGTAAACATTCTGGTGCGATAGCTTCGTGGGGTCACCGCTCGATCGCTGATTGTCTCTCTGTTTTTGTTAGATATCTGCATGAGACTGAAGCAAAATAAGCACTCCACATTTTGTCTATGTTGATGGGCGTGGCTGTCGAACTTCACCATCGGAACTCTCGTCTTGAACTTTACCCTTGAGGGTCCAGCCTTCAGACCGGCCCGACCGTAAATGCCAAATGCCTCTGCCATCCAAGGAAAAGAAAGCAGCCTCGCAGCCTCACCGAGCAACCTGCACGGATCCTTGGCCAGAGAACCTCCATCGAAAGGTCAAAATTTCTGCCTTCCAGGATCGGCTTGACACGTGCAAAATGAACTGAAGAGATCTCCGCAGCTGCAAGTTGGGAGAAAAACGCTCAAATTTGAAAGGGATCTCGCGTCCCGTGCATCCTGTTAGACTTGACGTTCGGAAGAAAATGAAGGTTTGCCTTGCCTGGATGGCGTGACTGGGCACCTGCGAAGATGAAGGTAAAAGGATGGAGTGTTGCAACAGGAAGGGGCGTTATCAGAGGCGCTAACCTTATGTATTGCCAGTCCGAAAATTCCGAACACATGATTCTGCGGTGCACTTTGGCGACATCCACCTTTACGGGGCACCAACAATCATCTGGGGGGGAAAGGCCGGTGCCACTGCAGTGATCCTGCGCTGGCTCTGAGACGCTTTCGGGAGCTGATGCAAAGCTCCAACCAATGGAGATCGCTTCCCTGGGCCACTGGCCCAAGGAAGCATGAGGCTATAAACAAGACTATCATAGCCTCCTCCACGCCTTCCACCCCAGGTGTTGCGCAAGAGCCGCCGGTCAACAAAGCGACGGCTCTCCTTTTTGCTGAGTCGCGCGGGAAGTCCGGCACCAAACCATCAAGACGGTGCAGGGTTACGATGGACTTGTCGGTAATGAGTCATGAGTGCCTTCTCTTACGGAGAACGCGGGACAAAATCGACATTGGCATGTTCGGTCATGTCCATATCCGGTTCCTCCTCCCTTCGGTCCACCTGCCCCCTCACGCCACCATGACGTCCAGAAGACCGGGAACAAAGAGAAGCAAGAAAGAACTTCTTCACCACCTGACCCCAGGATCTTGAGCCAAAATTAGCGGAGCCATTTTGGCCCACATCTCCTGACATAACATGTGCAGTCGAAAGCTTCCAGCAAGTAGTAGCTCCTTCCGGAGCTCCGCGACGTAGGTGGCGTCTGTGGTGTATTGCTGGTAGGGCATTGGTGGAACGACGATTTCCTCACGGCAGCAGGAGGAACCAGGAAGGGACCTCAACAAGACTTCTCTGCCGAGCGGCACTGAGAGCCCAGAGAGTGGCAGCATCAAGGAGGGCGATGCGGCGGACACTGGCGATGCGGCCACGGGGCTCGCAAGGCTGGCACCGCTGGCGCCACGGCTGGCGCCAGGCCTCGCAAAACAACTTGCAGACGGCCAGCAAGGCCATGCCTGGGTCATGCGTGGCAGCCAAGCACCACGCGATCGCCGCGAGTCCTCCACGAGCTTGGGCTGTGAGCTCGCAGGCGACCACGACACTGCGCCTCCGTCGCGCTCCGTCCCGTTGCACCGTGGAACCTAGCGTGGTCCTTGGCCTGCTGAAACTTCGTTTTGAAGCTCCTTCTTGGCCTTGGTTTCAGGTTCTCCAAGTTCGCAACATCCCTGACTCTCGCCACTCTCACCTCGTGGGAGGAATCCTTTGTGTCGCCAGCGCCTGCCATCTTCCTTGGTGCAACAACCGCACAGAACCCAAAGTTGCAAACCACAACGACAAGCGGTCCTCACAGCCATTGAAGAGTCGCACGAGGCTTGAGACAGGTGAGGCTAAAACAAATGGCGATTTCAATTCTGGCGGGGTGCTGCTGAACGTCGCAGAGCTCCTTTGCCTGGAACTACCAAGATTGAGATAGACATGAGCTGCACTGCATTCATCATTCATCTCGTACCTTCGCGATGAGCTCATACTGTGCTTGCCTTAGGCTGCGCTAGTTGAAGTCAACGCCGACTCCCAAAAATCTCCAATTGCAAGGGGCTTCCGCTTCGACAGCTCTTCTGCCAGCTGCTGCTGCAGCTCCAGAACGGCCTCCACCCCACGACGACATCCGGCTTCCGTCAGTCCCCGATATTCCAAGACGAAACGAAAGGCCTCGCTGTTTCCCTTGGCGATGCGGTTCTTCCGCTCCCTCGGCCCGTCGACCGATCGCGTGCGGCAAGACCTCCCCTTAAACTCCTAGTCCTAAACCCACTTTGAAAGCATTTTTCAAGGCACCGGCTGCTCCTTCAAATGATCCTCGCAGCGACCGGACCCGGGACAGGCACAGGAGCGAATTACTGCAGAGCGCTGTCGCTGCAAGACACTGCTGTGATCACGCAAACGGAGGTCTCCTGCAACAGCTCGACGCGGCTTTGCAGCCTCACATCTCGCGATGCACAAACGAAGGCTGCACGACCAGACCAACGGGCCTTGTGACGACAGCCTCCATCATCTCGATCTTCTGGTCCTGACATGTCGTGCGTCTTCGTTCCAAGAGCTACACTGCGGAACTTCAGGAGTCCTTTTGGAGCGAACGCTGCCTTTCCGCTGAAAGCTCTTCCTGGTGGCGGGTGCCAGCAGCAGGTCGAGAACGGGACTTGCTGAAATCCCCTGCACCTCGAGTTTTGCCACCTGCGCCTTACACAGACAATTCTTGCTCACTTAAGAGACATGAAGGGGCCGGATATTCGGACGTCGTTGGCTCAAGCCGTGCCAGACGTGTTATAAACGAGTGAGGGCCGTCGTTGAGGGTGCCTTCGGGCTGTCGACAGATGGCAGAAACTTTGCGGAGGGCAGGCAAACACCAAGAAGGGAGCGCAGGGATCCCGGATACACCTGCCCTGTGAGGACATGACGACGCCTAACATAGAAGCTCGCACTCGTTCTTTTTTGCACCTCCATGGCGAAAGTCCATTGGCACTTCAGCTGCACAGCCCGGGATGTACAGGTCCATTTGACCCCCCTGGACCAGCATCAGGGTCATCAGGCAGAATACAGCTTCGCTGTCCAAAGCTTCTTTCCCTGCAAAGCAGCGGGAGTGGAGGGAGGGCCTTGAAAGAGCTTGGGCCCCGATGCAACATTCACTTCGTGCTCGCTTCTACAACTCAGAAGCTCGCACTCGTTCCTTTTTGCACCTCCATGGTGAAAGTCCTTTGGCGCTTCAGCTGCACAGCCCGGGATGTACAGGTCCATTTGACCCCCCTGGAAAAGCATCAGGGTCATCAGGCAGAATACAGCTTCGCTGCCCAGAGCTTCTTTCCCACATGTCCCAAAACCACTCCGCCAATACTAGCCATCTGCAGAAAGTAAAGAAAACCAGGCGACCGGCGGGATGCACTGGTCATCCCACTGGTGGACTTTGTTCAGCGTCTGCTGGAAAGCTTGCGCAAAAGACAGAACTCGCTCTCGAACTTGTAGCGGTAGCCGAGGGAAGAAGGTAATGGAGGCGACCTCCTGCAAATAAATTTCCATGACCTTATGGCTGGCCCATCGGCCGCGCCGGCGAGTAGGTTGCCCCCCCCGGTCTGAAAGACCCGAGGTCTAGAGCTTTTTCACCATGTCGCGGGACGATCCCAAGCCGGCAAAGGACTGCGTCGAGTCTCTTACGAAGCGTTTGCTGGGACCGAGGCCACAACAGTTCTTCTGGACCGAGGCTTTTAAAAGCGAGGTCGATCAGCATCACCAAATCCGTACACGCGCTGCTTGGTGGAGCGCCATACGCAGCCGAGTCTTCGGCTCCAGTATGCGCAGCAGAACGAAGTTATTCAAGTACAAGACGTCTCTTGGCAAGATTAAGTCAGAGCGCCGGGCTCCTGTCGCCTCGCCTATGCGAAGCAGCCCTCCCCACGCGAGTGCGAAGAGCCCCAAAACAAGCAGACTGTAAGAACTGCACAAAGCACTACAGGTGGAAGTTGGAAGCGGCACATGATGCGATCGATCGCCAGCCAAGAAAAGCCAAATCCCAAGCCTGTCGGAGTTGCCTCCGAAGGCTCGGGGCCTTGGAAGCAACGCCGTTTACAGTTTCAGAATAAAGCCAATAAGGCCGACCAGCATCATATAGTTCCCGACCATAGGCAACCAAAGCAGCATTTACAGCAACTGCGTCCAGAGGAGCAGCAGTGAGGAAGCCACCGAGAGACTTCCCCCGTGAGTGCAACCAGGTGTCGAAGTCGGCGCGCACCACGAGGTTGTAGAGGTCCTTCTCCTGGGTAACCGTGCTGTCGAAGGACCGCACGGGGTAAAGCACGGGATCATCACACACCGCTGTAGTTCTGCAAGTCCGCTGCGTTTCCCGGAGTGCACGCAAGAAAACCTTTAGGGGGGTGGAGGACCTAAACCCTATTAGGAGGCAGGCGAAGCACATCCAGTTTGCGAGGTCACATCTGGCTCCAGGCATGAGAGCAATGACAAAGCGCAGGGTGGACGGACCCGCGCGTTTTGCGTTGGGTTGTCTGCGGTGTTCAATCTGGTCGGTCCGAAGACAACAGAAGGGTAAACACCTCCTGCGATCTGTAGAGCGGCGCTCTGTTTCAGCGCCTTCTCGAGGGTCCGAGCCGAGCTGCGGCCTTTGTTCGTCGATCCCGGCGTTAAAGTACTGAGGAGTCGACCACATGGACGTAACGAATGTCACCTCCTTGAACAACAAGATCCCTGATGGCTTTCAGAGCGGCCCGAGTCTCGAGCAAGTTTATATGCACCCTCTCTTGCCAAGACCATGCGGCAGCACAGGCCCATTGGCGAGATGCTAAAGGATCATTTACCAGAAGGCTCTCTAGCCCAACACGCCGAGAAGGCTCAGGCGCCTGCCTCGAAAGAAACGACACAAAAGCCTTGCTAAGGCAATGCAGGAGTCCTGGCGAAGCCCTGGCAGTGAGAGTACTGCCACTGCACGGGGGGCCGTAAGTCAACAAGACCGAAGAGTCGAAGTCGATCCCAGAGCTGAGCAAACAGAGAGGGGCAAAGGAGGCCGACTCCGAAGAAGCTTCACCGTTGATCTCGCTCACACCTGGCAGGCCGACGAGACTCGACAGGTCAAACTGCGGCATCAAAGTTTGGGCCAACGACAAAACCCAGGGCCAACCTCAATGAAGTCAAAAAGCTGGCCGACTGGCTTTGCTCGGCTTTGGTACTCCTTTGAGCAGGGAGGCCCGCCATTAGGACCATCGGCGGCTGAAAAATCGGCGGAGTCGACGGGCACCGTAAAACCATCCTGAGGCGGGGACACAGAATAATCCAAAGGCTCAATTGCATGAGCGGCCAAAATGGAAGCAACGACCTTCGAAAGGAAGGGGAGGGCGACGTTCGATGCCAGCACGGGCGCCAACACTGATACCAAGCAGAGCTCCTGCCTCACATCAGAAGGCAAAGGCACCAAACGAGAACCTGAAGGGCCCCGGGGGTCACTTTGAGGTTAATGCCGAAAAGCTTATTCAGTGTGGCCATAGCACATCTCCTAAAGAGGAGAACCGACACCCAGCCGCCTGCAAGCATAGCAGCAAGCTCCTCAGTGACGGAAAGCTCCCACAAGCGCATACCTGAGTAAATTCTTGCCTGTTATGCACCCTTCGTCCCTACCAGCCTCAGCAGCCGGTACTGGTCCGAACAGGTCTACAGACAATGCAAACGATCGTGGGTGCTTGATGCGCCGATGGTGTGGTCCCAACCCTGCTCCCGCAACACACTGCTTGCAGTCCCTGCGATAGGGTATGTGTCCGTTGAGGAGATGTTGTTTCCACTTTTCGGCATCAGAGCTTAGAGGTATAGGGTCCTTAGCCCCAGGTTCCCCAGACTCTGGTTCCTCTAGAGATAATCAGGACTTGCCGGCTTGATCTTCCCGATGTGACGCATCAACCCCTCCTGAACATGATAGAAAACCAGGGCATACTCCGAAGCCTGGTAGATGATTGTGAGACCAAGGTTCAGAAGGGCTGTCCTGTGATGCCCTCCATTTCAACGGCACTTCTGGATAGTGGAGCTACGCATGCAGTAATTCCTTATAGCCCTCACCTAAGCAACCGTGAGAGTGTGCCGGTAACGTTGGCAGGGGATGCTAAGGACGAGTGGTGGCGGACCCAAGGTGGAACCTTGGTAGTCCCGCCCGCGCAGGACGGTGGCCTGGAAGCACCCAAGGGTCAAACGATCTTGCCTCTGGGAGCACTGGTGGAAACCGTGGGCTGCCAAGTGTCATGGAGTAAACGACAAGGACTCAAGGTGACGCACCCCACTTTGGGGTTACTTTGAACTGGAGTCTCGGGCAACACCTGCCCATACGTGCAGGAAGGACAGGCGCTTCAGTTGATCGCGGAATTAGAAGAGTCCCGCCTTTCGCGACTTCAGGAGAAAGTGGATACCCTGCAGTGCCGTCTAGAGGAAGTTGTGGCACCTCCCGACCCAACTGAGGCCCTGAAACGGTGCGCCCAGACGGGCGATCGGAGGGAGGTCTTGACTGCATTGATCTCTCAGCCTTACCTACAGGGTGTGTCAGAGACCTTGATTGCCGGTCTCGCAGAGTCATTCCCAGCCCCGGCAAACGATGATGGAAGAGCTATGCTTAAAAGGTTGCCATTGAAAAGGGCTGCCAGACGAGCTCTGCTTGCAAGGCCAAATTGGGTGGTACACTTGGGATCGGGGCGTCAGAGGGACACTGACCCGATTTCCAGCTGGTGCGCAGAGCGAGGCATGGGTTTTTTGCCTGTAGATCTTCTTCAGAAAGGAGGAAGGGGTTGGGACTTGACGAAGCCGAATGCAGTATGGAAGGTCCTCCTATGGGCCGCGGCGTCGGGAAAGGAGAGACTAGTTCTTCAGGATAAGTTCCTCTGGTCTCTGGCTTCGGCAGTTAGGGGTTCGGGGATCCCGTTCCTCGCTGAGGTTACAAGGGCATGCCCGGATATAGACCTGAGCTTTAAGTGCTGGTCTAGGACCTCGACAGTTTCCCTGAGCCAGGGGGCCCTTGGAGGACTCTATGAGCGTCCCACCACAGTCCTTACCAATCTGGATTTGGCCTTCCTGAGCACGCTTCCTCGGAGAGGAGTCGCGGGTCTTCTCCCAGGCAACCTTCAAAGACACAAGAGACGTTTCGTGACAGGAGCGCCGACAGCAACAAGCCCGGCCCGAACAGCTACCTGGCCCAGCGCGTCTTTTTCGGGCAAACCCAGAATCCCTGCGGCGGAGTAACGCCCCGCCATGGGCTCCGGAAAGCAACGGGTTTTCCAGCAACAAGTCGGCCATGCTCCGCGTCCGGTAAAAGCCCAGCTGATTCCAAGAAACCGCAATGCGACGCCGTGGCAAATTCGACTCCCGAAGCGTCTGCCTGGAACAACGCCCTAAAACACCCATGCACGACCTGATGCTGATCGAGGAGGACTGACCGAGGGGCCAGGGAAGATCGGGGCCTAGTAGCAGAAGAGAACGATGCAATCCACGAGGCTCGACATGGGAAACGGTGGTAGCGGCAACGTTCTTTGAGGGTGTCTTGCCACGACTTGAGTTGTTCCTGCTCCAGCTCGTGGTACATGACTGCCCGTACGAATTGGCTTAGTTCTTCCTGCAGTGTGTACTGATATCCGTGGTCGTAATGTTCCTGAGGGTCACCTTTCGTGGCGCGGCACGAGCATGTGCGGGATCTTTAGGAGCATGGGCTTACGAGACTGATTCCAGGGTTTTGAGGATCCGGCTCCATGTTGGGTCCACGCCACTCGAAACGGCGGTAGGCCTTGAGACCTCGGAAGTCCCCAAGAAGGAAGCTGGGCATCACAGCATTTCTCCGGGCCCGCTCGGGGCTCATGCTCATCTGCGTATAAAATTCTCGACGATCAGTCGTGCTGCCTCGGAGCTGGTGGTCAACATAAAACCGGAGGGCAACTCGTGAGAAACTCCTTGCAGCCTGCTCTCGTGAGCATTTTGGCCCCGACGATCTCCCATTTGTCTGAACTTTGCAGAGGACTTATAGGCCCCAAACACGCGAGTACATCGGCCAGGCGCAATGGGCCCCGGGCACAACTGAAGCAGGTTGCGGGCACCCCAAACCTTTAGAAGCTCGAAGCAGATAGGCAAGGCGCACAGGTAGGGGGCCGGGTCCCAGTTCCCCGGCCCATGTAGCACTATGGTCTTTGCATCCAAAGGCCTATACGGGCAGGCAATCTGGGCCCCCTGCAGAATGGGGCACCAACGGACCAACGGAGATTCCGGGCAGGTAGTCGTTCTCACTCAACCCAACGGAGGATAGAAAAGAGTGCAGCTCACCTAGCCTGGCAATTAGGTGAGTGCCCCTCCTGCCTGCACAAAAGGGCAAGGAGCCCCCAAGGCGGCAGCTCGCCTTTAGAAAGCCAGACGGCGGAACACGCGGAGGTGATCATCGCTTGGAGGCCTCTCCAAAGAGTCAGCGGGGGCCGGGCGGCAGCCAGCATGAAGGAAGTTTAAGGCCATGACAGTGCAAGCGGAACTGCCATGGTTCCCTTTGGCGGCTCTTGCGTCCGACAGGCAAAGCATCCGGCAGAGGCAAGGGAAACAAGGCGGTAGGGACGGGAAGGCTCTCGTCCCGTTGGAGGTGCAAAGTTTTTGAAAGGAAGTGCCCGAAAACGGTCCCAGACTTAAGAGCCAAACGGGGAAGGGCTCGCGCCCAACTGGCAAAACTGAATTCACCTTCGAACGGCAAGCTTGAGCTGTCCAGGTGGCATGCATTGTCGCCGGACGTGCCGGCCTGTGCACAGACTACTTGGGGGCCGCCGCAGCTGCGGCCTTTTGTGCAGCCCATTTCGCTGCCCGTTGCTGGTTTTGGGCGGATCGGGGAGAAGCGTCATCAGGTAAGCAACGGTGGTTGACCCCGAATCCAAAGCAAGCTGATCTAAATCAACCAGGAGCAACCCTAAAGCGTCAGCCTTTGCCCGGACCTTTTCCGCAAAAAGACCCCGTCATTTGGGCAAGTTCGGCCTGTAGCCTCTGCCTCCTGATTGTCCAAAATCGGGTCTCCCTCGGTGAAGTGGCCCACGAGAGCCAACAAAGCACGGCTCTGCACCATCATGGCCGAGGCTATAGAGTCTGGCTCTTGCACGTTTGGCAGCTCGCCACTTGTACTAGCGAGATCCATCTGGTCCATCTGAGCATCCAGATCGGCTTGATTTGACAGCACCGGGTCAACCAAACGTCTTACAGGTGGTGGCGGACGCAGAGCAGCAGCCAGTGACTTCGGCACACTCTGGAAATGAGGCACATGACCTGAAACTGGAGCGGTGGGCCGCTTTGCCTTGGCATTTCGCCGATTTGCAGGGCCAGGCGGAGCAGACGGGCCTGGTTCTGACGCGGCTAGCGAGCCTCTCCACGTCTTCCGTTATCCACGAGCTAGGGCAAGGGCTTCCGAAGCTAGCGGGTACCAAGAAGGATGGTCCTCGACGAAATGCACACCTTCGAACACATCCAAGTCGAGAGGGGGCTCAGAAGAGCGGCACTGCTGGCCAGCATGTCCAGCAACAAAGCGGGAATCTGAGTATCGGCAACCCCTAGAGCCACGGGCGAGGCTTGGATTACCCGGTGGGCCCATAGGTCCACGGGCGTAGCATCGGCACCATGGGCCGAAAGCTCCTCTTGCTCGAAAAAGTGATTTGGGAGGCATAGCAGGAAGCCATCCTCTCGGGTCAGCAGCACATAACAGGCACATGTCTTTTGGCCGTCTTCACCCGAAAAGGGAGGCCAGGCAAACTCAAGCAATTCCACTGACCCCGTCGAGGCCGGAGCTAGGCTCCGGAAGTCCATCACTGAGGTGAGGGAAAGGGGATCGAGGCCCCAGCAAAGAAGGCTCGAGTCGGATGGAAATGCGTGAGAGATGGACCTTGAGTCCGAAAGGATCCCGGGAATGGCCTCGTAATTCCGGAAGCTGTGCACAACACGGGGCTCAAAGGAGGACCCGACACGAACAATGCAATACAGCTTGTTCGCAGCTTTTTCGGAACCGAGAGCCGGACCGACGCGTCAGGTCGTACTTGCTCTCCACTCAGCACTCTGGCGGCCTGCTGGCCAGCGTTCCAAGCCCGACGGATCCGATCCTCAGCCGAAAGGTTGCAGGAGCTGATTTTGCGACTCAAATCCAGCACAAAGTCAGGAATCGCAGGGGTCTGGCTGCTAGGGCCAGCGGGCTCAAGGCCCAGCAAGGGATACTCAGGCACCGATGCGGAGGAAGAGAGGGGGGGGGTCGAGAAGTAAGTTTTCAGGTTCGAGGCGGCAAGAGAGGCTCAAGGGCTACTTGCATGCCCAGGGTCACGATTAGGGGTGAGGGTTTTAGGGTTACTGTGGAGGAGGTCGGTGAGCAGGCTGCACCTTCTTCTCCTGCATCCTCAGCCGGTTCCTTTGTCCTGGTCGAGGCCACTTCCTTGCCACTGCCTCCTGTGACGAGCCCAGTCGCTGCCGCGACCATCCTGCATCAGCTCCTTCATCATCTCCCACCCGTGTGCTTAGCGGGGACCCCCCGGTTCAAGCGCTCTCAGCTACACAGGCCGTCGTTTCTTGGGCTCGGGATCGGTAGCAGCAGCCTGCGGCACAGCACCTGATGTCCAGAAGAGCAGCATAGACAAAGATCCCAACAAACACCCCAGGAAAAAACCTGCAAGGATAGACCCAAAGGAAGGGCTGGTGCAATGTAGAGGACACTGAAGTCCCCACTAGTTTGAAGCCACGCCCTCCTTCAGAAGTTCATGGCCTGCCGAAAGCCAGGCCACCATGAACCTACCTTTCCTTGAAAGAGCTTGGGCCCCGATGCAACATTCACTTCGTGCTCGCTTCTACAACTCAGTGATGTTTCTGGTTCCTGCTGGAACAACCTGGTCACCTCTTCATGCGAGCATAGATTCCAGGTCTATGCAAATCTCCAGTCTGCTTGAACCACATCGTTTTACGCAGTAACACACTGCGTCTTCAAATCACAACCAAGCGCCTGGGTCTCTTCTTCCCAAAGCTCAGAACGGGTCTTCTTCCCAAAGCTCAGAACGGGCACGCTCTGGAAACTGGAGATTCCGACACAAAGGAAAGATCCCGTAGATGAAAGGTTCCCTTCATGAACCTCACTAAGTAAGGTACCCGGCCCGACCACCACGAAGTGCTGAAGAAGGTGAAAGACAAAGACGAATCACTGCAGACGATGTCTGATGGCCAGTGCAAGACACCACGTGAAACAAACGCAGATGGTCTCACCCTGTGGGAAGCTCACACGTGTGCGGCCTCTAGTGCAGGTACTGGTTTGGATGGAGCCTGAGTGCTACGTGTGTGCTATCTCGATCGTCGAACACGTGCCACTTCTTGTCAGCACTCTCCTGAGCAGCACACCTCCCCATCTGACATGGTGCGCGTCATGTTAGGGGCTAGGTCCACGATTCTCTACGCAACATCCCGAGATCGTGCTCCTGCAGAAACTCATGCTTATACACAACGCTGGATGCTGTCCTTCACACCGTCTTTCAAAAACAAGCTGCCGATGTTGAACTGCAAGACGCTAATGGGTTGCTCTAAGTCCCTGGAGCAAAACATTGGATGAAAGCTGACGACGAATTGCCAGGATACTGTTGGACTGGGCATGCGCTTTGCCTGATCATTAGAGTCACAGCCGAATCGTCATTCTGAATCTGTGTTGCGGGTCTTGAACCTCGTCAACATAATACCAGTGATGACCACAATCCAACTCTTTTCCTTCACAGTCCTCATCACTCTGCTGACACCAAAAACAACACGAGCAGCGGGCTATCAAGAACATGGCATCGCTGTTGGCTGGAAGGAATTAGAACGGATTCAGTAGAATATCAGCGCACACCGACTCATGGCGATCCCGGCTCAGCACAGCGGCATCTGGAAGCTCTACTCCTAGCAAGATGTGCCAGATCTTGTGAGTCTTGAGAATTTCAATATCAATGAACACCAGCCCAGGCTCCTCCATCTCGCTCTGAAGCTTCCAACCTCCCCGCCTTTGTTTCAGCAGCATCTTGCCTGACATGCGAATCCGAAAAAGCTCACAAGGGAAGCTCCAGCNATCCAGTTTCATCCGCGCTTCACCTGCCTTGTCCATGGCGAGCCACGGCAGGGCGACGCCAGCGGCCCCTGGCTACTACAGACAGACGCAGCTGCGCAGCTCGAGCCGATCCAAGCGCCAGGTAAAAACCAGACCGGGGAAGCTATGGATGCGAAGTGTCACCACAGAGATGCAACGACTCTGCTTGGGACTGAGTTTATCTGAGTTTGCTCTCACCGGCGAACTTCGGAAAGTATTTTGTGGCCATTCAAGCAAAGCATACACGGAAAGTGTTCGCTGCCTTTCGACTGAACCAAAAACAACATGAGCAGCCGGCTACCAAGAACATGGCATGGATGTTGGCTCCCCTCACCGAAGTTGGATATGAATACTACAGCACCAAGATAGACCCCTCAGTGTCTCGCTGGAAGGAATTAGAACGGATTAAGTAGAATATCAGCGCACACCGACTCATGGCGATCCCGGCTCAGCACAGCGGCATCTGGGAAGCTCTACTCCTAGCAAGATGTGCCAGATCTTGTGAGTCTTGAGAATTTCAATATCAACGAATGAACACCAGCCCAGGCTCCTCCATCTCGCTCTGAAGCTTCCAACCTCCCCGCCTTTGTTTCAGCAGCATCTTGCCTGACATGCGAATCCGAAAAAGCTCACAAGGGAAGCTCCAGCNAATGAACACCAGCCCAGGCTCCTCCATCTCGCTCTGAAGCTTCCAACCTCCCCGCCTTTGTTTCAGCAGCATCTTGCCTGACATGCGAATCCGAAAAAGCTCACAAGGGAAGCTCCAGCTCACACGGACCATTCACTGCCAAGCCTTTGCACTCTTCCGGCATCTCTCTGATGGGCTCACCAGTGTCATAGGGTGAATACACGATGCCCTGGGCTGAATGCTACAGTCGCTGGGTGACCACTGAGCCTTGCAGTCCACTGGGCCTCCGTGTAGTGGTCGTAGCGAATCGTTTTGGCACGCGCCCACCACTCCTCTGATGCAACCTGCCATCCCAACAACAGCGTTGCCATCAGCTGGCAGTACAGATCAGTTCAGCATGCCAGCCAGGGTCCCTGCACCAGGGATGAGCTCCCAACGGTACATCACTGGGATGACCTGTAACTGCGACATTTCGAAGCCGCTCTCATCCACTTCTTCGTCTGGCCTTGTATGCTGCCCACACACTGGCCAGGCCGCCGACCACTGGCATTACCTGCATCACGGACTGTCACCGAATCCAGTTTCATCCGCGCTTCACCTGCCTTGTCCATGGCGAGCCACGGCAGGGCGACGCCAGCGGCCCCTGGCTACTACAGACAGACGCAGCTGCGCAGCTCGAGCCGATCCAAGCGCCNATCCAGTTTCATCCGCGCTTCACCTGCCTTGTCCATGGCGAGCCACGGCAGGGCGACGCCAGCGGCCCCTGGCTACTACAGACAGACGCAGCTGCGCAGCTCGAGCCGATCCAAGCGCCGCAGCTCGAGGGGTATCCGCAAGCGCAACTCCAGAAGTCACATTTGTCATAGTCTCATGCGTCTGCAACGTTTCTAATCGCGAGGGTGTCGGGATCACTTTGGCGAATCATCCAGGCGAGTCAGCTGCACAGAGCACGACATCAACCTCAGTCAAACAGGCACTTGGTCTCATGCTGCTCTCTTCCCAGTTCAAGTCAGATAACGGGCAAATATTGCACGCAGCTTCCCACGAAGATGCGAAAGTTCGATCCACGAATCATCTCGGGTCCCTGGACACGGTCTAGATCTCACACAAGGAGTGAGCTGTCAACATTGGAGGAAAACCGTGTACAAGTAGCTTCGACAGCCGTGGGGACACACAAATACTCACTGATCGGAATGTTCACTATGGAAGGCTCCCGCAAGTTCCAAGAATATGAGATGACACCGCGGCCCGATGCCGGACACACCCTGGCCCTAGAATATTTGCACTATAAGCAATGCCCTGGCAATGCCTCTGAACCCTTCCTGAACGAGTTCCTGATACGGAAAAACTCCGTTTCTCTTGGCAGCCCGGTGATGGGATTTGCGCGATATTGCCTTGAAATTCGCCTCGGCCCGGGCCGATGCGGTCAGAGCTTCCTCTGGGGAATCCCTGTTTCCCCACCTCTTAGTCCCCTCCCCAGTGAACCAGAGAGCCACAGTGGGCTTGCCGGGGCCACCCACCGACGCTTTCTGACGCACCCCACCTCCCTACCGCACCCTTGGGCTCAAACACTTTGACGTGAGGCCCGGGGGCCTCCTGAGGCAGACGTGCCAAGCGAGAACATTGAGACTGACAAGACAACCCAGACACAACACTAGCAGAACCTGACACGGTACTTGCTGAAACCCTTGCGCCCACGGCTGCTGCATGGCTCGCTGGGTAAAATCAAACGAAGAGATCCACCGATGTGCCCACTGTTGCTTCCATAAGGCCCGCCCCCTTCCAAAAAAAAACTCTTGGCCCCCTCCCCCCGCTTCCCTCGTCTCTTCCCTACGGCGAGGCAAGACGGGCTAGCCTACATCATTCGCGAAGTTGATGCCAAAGTGGGAATTCTGGGGCTGTGTCTTGTACTTTGTTTCAAATCTTGATTCCCCTGCCAACACATGGGAGGTTGTAGACGAGACCAGTGAGAAGTGTGATACGACTTTTATAGTAACGTCTATGGGATAATGCAGGGAATGTGCCGCCTCTCGTGTGGGACTATTGCTCAGCCCCTCAGCATGAAAACAAATACTGATATTAAAGAAACATTCTGAAGCAAATGCACTCATTCACTCAAGACCTCACCTGTGTGACCCACCCGTTGCTTTCCGAAACAATGCACCTGCTTCAAGTACAGCCGGGCCGAGGCGGACCGGACGATGCGAAGCGTTTAAAATGACTGTGCAGGCGTGACGTATCCCTACCCTCTGGGCCACATCATCGAGAAACTCATCTCCAGCCATCCCTTGCACTACAAGTCGGAAAAAAACAAAGAGCTGCACCAGTGCAACCAGCACCGCTTGTCCGTGCCTCCATGCCCAAGGTGTCCTCTTCCTCCAAAGTTTCGTCTCCCTCGCGCTGCAAGCGATTCTGGTCGCACTGCTCCTCCGGCCAACTCCGCCACCCTTTCCCCGAAACCCTTCAGACGAACGTCACTTCACCACAGCCTCAAGGCACTCCCTGTCCTTGGTCACACACCTCAGCCGCTCCACAAAACCTCGCAACAAGGGCCACTCTGGACAGTTGCGTGCTGATCTCTGCGGCGAGCAGCTGAAGAGCATGGGATTCAGAAAGTCGCGAAACTCACGCGTGACAAAGGTCCCCGAATTGACTTGCAAGCACAGCAACCTTAGAGCCACAGTGGCTGCAGTCTCGGAACCAACAACACCTTAGCCTTGGCCATACTCCATAGGACTCTAAGCTGTGTGCACTATGCTTAAAGCTATGCGGCTTGAAAGGGAGCAAGCTGACCCAAGAACTGTCGAGGAAGCTTTCGTGGCGCCGCAAGCTCTCCAGGCAGAGCTCCAAGCCGCGCTCGCGCCACTCCGAGGCCTCCGCCTCGGCCGCCTCGGCCTCCGCCTCTTTCGCCCAGATCGAGTTTGGGAGCCTCTCCGGGCTGCCAATGGCACGGGCCACCACGAGCACCTCTTTGGCTCGGAGCTCGTGCAGTTGAGGGCAAAGCAAGCCGCACCTCACAGAGCGGGTCCCGTTCCCGTGCCACACTTCTCTGCTATCGCTCACTCTCGCTCTCTCTCGCTCAGCTTCCCTTATCGAGTCGCAGCAGCGCCGTCAGCTGCACCGTCGCGCGGCTGCTCAGATCCAACATAGCCAGGCTGTGCAGGATCTCGACGCAGTGGGAGCTTCCCAGCCCCTTAATGCAGGGACGCAAGGTTGCAGCTTTCCTACACAGAGGTTATGCATCACGACTGACGACATGCCTCCAGTATGCGGCGGCCACTGCTGCCGAGTGCTTCGCAAGGTGTCGCCACCGTGCGAAGAAAGTGTGGAGACGGAGCCCAGGTCCAGCAGATGGCGCCTGTGAACGCCCCAAGAAGCACGGACACAGCCGCTAGGTCGCGCTGCTGGAGTTTTGCAAGCGCCGCCAGGGAGCTCACGGCCTGCACCGGGCTAAAAGTGCAGTGCCCTGGCCCGCTGCCCGCAATGCCACTGGTCGCAATGTGCTGGCAGAGCTTCTCCAGTGGAAGAAGAACTTCCGAGTCCGAGGTCTGCCGCAACCGACACAGAGCTGTGAGGAGGTGTTGCACTGAGACAGGTTGCAGCCGGCGCGCTCGGCCGACAGCCGTGTCAAGCAAAGACTTCTGACTTTCACTATCAAGGCCTCCAAAGTAGGAGAAGACGTTAATCAAGTTGCAAAGGCTGATCGATTGGATCCGTGCTTGCTGTTCCATCACTACGGGCCTAAGCGCGGCCAGCAAAGGCTCATGCTGGTGTCGCAACTTTAGTAGCCCCCTCAAAAGACGCACGAGGTCAGCTTCAGACAGTGCCTCCACTCTTCTCACCAGATCATCACACAGCGAATCCAGTGAGTCCAGTGGCAAAGCGTCTCGAATCTGCAAATTGCTGACCGCATAGACCAAGTCACAAAGATGGCTCGGAGAGATTTGGTGGACCCCTTCATTCAGAGATTCTGCAGCAAGCATAAATACAGCATCATCGTAAAACTCCCATTTGCTGCATGCGAGGAGCATCGATGCGGCGGCGTTTGCACTTGGAAGTCCCACACACAGCACTTGCTGGCATATGGCGTGCAGCAAGACATACTCCTCGTGTGGATCTCCTTTGCCCAAAGCCCTTGCAAGAGGTGCCAACATCTCTGCAGGGACGCCTTCCATGCGGCGGTTCAAGAATCCGCACAACCAAGACAGAAGCTCGGCAGAAGAATCCTCCTTCTGGGAGCCCAGGCGCACCAATGTGCAAAAGAGCTCTGCCCCGTCTGCCGCTTTGCTTCGAACGCTTTGTCTCGGTCCTCCCGAGCCGCCCAAGCCTGCCTGGTGCGCCACGTCCCGGATCAGCTTCGTCAAATCTTCCTCGCTAAGTTTCCGAAAGGCGGCTCGACCCGCGGCCTTGGTCAAGGCGCAGAAGACGGCCAGCGCCTGCAGACAGCGCAAGCGAAAGCTCTGCTGGTGGGTAGCGGCCTAGGCCGAGCCGCAAAGGGGGAGCCTCCGGGCCGAAGTCCTGATGCTTCTCGGAGAGCTGGCGGGCACAATGCTGCACAAGCTGCAGGACGCTGGTGGCGGCGAGCCGCCCAGACTCACCTGTCACATGATACGGGACGATACGGGACGGTCGGGTGAGAGGTTCTTTTCTCCGTCGCACCTTCGTTCTCGCGGAGGAGACAGAGGATTCGGACGAGCCGGAGAGGCTGCCGAGCAATCTCCACATTGCTTTTGAGCAACGGCATGAAGCCGGGAAGAGACTCGCGGAGACTTCCGGCGACCGCGACCGCCTCGAGTGCTTCCAGCACTTGTCCCGGCCTCAACCGCGGTCCACACCGCTGCAAACTCGCCGCCCACCACTTCCGAAACTCGGCCTCGGCCCCGCCCTCGCTGGATCGCAGAATGCGCAAGAGGATGCGAAGGTGGCTCTGTCGAAGACCGGGCCAAAAGGGCCAAAATTGCCAGCGGCAGCTCGCAGCATGACCCCAGATTGCTCCGGTCACTGTGCGGGTCGCACCTTGAGCGAAGTTGTCCCTGTCCCTGCCTCTGTCAACTGCCCGTTCGACGCGGAACCGGCGGAACCGGCGGAACCCCGGAAGTCCCGCCTCTTTGAGCCGCCGAAGCGAGAATGCACGCAGCTCACAAGCCTTGGGCAAGCGAGCACGAGCGCGCCATGCATAAGGCACCACGGACTCCATAGGCCTCGCATCCCGCACTCGTCCTACTGGCCCACTCAGTCTTCACGAAAACAGTAGCCACAATCCCATACAACCAGCTCTTACCGCTTGCCGTCAAGTACAACATGTTTATTTTCATGGTCTGCCTTGCAGCTGCATGCCCACCGGATGATACACGCCGCTGATGAGGAGCTGCTTGCTTTTTGCACCCGGATGCCAGCACCGGACCCTGCCTGCACTCTCTAGCGATCCGGAATGCATCATTTTTTGCTGCTATGGCTGGCAGAACTGCATCTGGCTCATGTACAGGGGCACACACTTCTTTGGCGAAGTGCGCCGTCGCCAAGGCTTCATCCACTTTATCGAAGCTGCACACAGATGCCTGACAACATTACTATCACCGAAACCTCTGGAAGCCATGAAAGTCCGAGACAAGTAAGTGGTCGAGGCACAGTGCTTGGCAACACCGAAGAGCGGATCGCCTCCAAAGTCCTTGCAGGATCTCACAGGATTGAGTTTAGCTTCAGGTGCACCGCCCCCATCCTATGCGCCTGCGCACTGCACCGAATCTCAGAAGATACCGCTCGAGATGCATGCTGGGTCTGCAGTAGAGTTGCCTTGTCTCACAATGCTCATGCACACACGCACACACACACACACACACACGCACACTCCGGAAACCGAAGATGGCAAGGGCAAGCCATGGCAAGCCGCTAGGTCTGTCTGCTGGGCGCCACCACACACAAAACGTCGGCCTCGCTGGCAAAAGAACGGACGTTCAACGTTTTAGTCTACTCAGGAACCCGGCCATAGAACACATTTCCTGTGCACCGGCAGAGACCCCCATCGTTTGCACCTTGGTCAAAAAGATTTGGTCAAACCTGCAGAACAGGCTAGACGGCTAGACCTGTCGTCGCCTGAGAACTACGCACTTTGACGCGGGCCCGTCATGAGCTGCAATGGCTCGCTTGACCTGCACACTCAGCCAAGAACTCCAAGGACATGCTCCCAGGTCCTATGGTCCTATGCTGTTTGAGCGCTCCTGACTTCGCTTGTAAAGCTCTCCTGCCACCTCAGACTCCGAAAGAACCGCAAGATGGCAACAGCTTCCACGCTGGACGACGCTAGAAGCCTCTTAGTGACCAGCTGTTGTGTTGTCAGCCGTCAGATCGAAGCAGGAATAGGCGTCCGCAAAGCCCTGATGTTGAGAGTTTAAAGTAACCTGGTCTGTTCGACTTATCAGCCCAGCCTGGGAATTGAAGAGGTGATAAAGCTTCCGAGACAGCGGCTGCTTCACCGATCGTCGCTTCCAGTATGCAAGGGCATCGCTCACAGAAAGCTTTCGCTTCAAGACTTCCACCAAACCTCGCCCAGAGCACTCCGGAAAACTGCAAAGGTTGCACAGCATAGATTGAAGGCTTCACACTGAACCAAGCGGCCGGTAGGGACGAAGCTCGCATCGCCATCAAAGATGTAACTCTTGAAGCTTTCGTTCCTCCTGCAACACTGCAAAAATCGAGGCAAGGCTGAGGCGGCGAACACGTTCATTGTTCACTTTGTTCAAGTCAGTGCGACAGTGTTCACCGACGACTTTGGGTGCTAAGTCTGTACTTACACTGACTCAGATATGACAGACGGTTGATGTCTGTGTCCGCCATGGTGCTTGAAAAGATTGACGAGCGCTGGATGGGAGATCCCTTCACCAAGACCAGCCCAACGGACGGAACAGGCCCGCGATGGATCGTCGTAGCCTGATCCAAGGCGGTGACCCGACCGCTTCCTGTGGGGGTGTGGACCGGAACTTCGCCAAGTTGCAACACATTCCAGATTTGGGCACCATGTCCTGTGCGACAAGATGCTGGACTTGTGCTACGTTGCACAGCACCGCGCGGTGTCCTTGGGACAATGCTGCTGCATGTGCTCCTTCTGGGATTTCCATATTGCACCCATCACCTTGCTGCCTTTGCGACCAGCCAAAAAATTTGAGCTGAACTGGCCCTTGTGGAACTTTTGCCCTTCGGCGGTATATGTTATAATGTCGTGGTCCTGGATCCTTAGTTGAGACTCCTTGCCATCTGCTCAAAACTGCTGCGATGCCTTTGACATGATGCTGCTGAGATATGCTCCGATCAATGATGGATGTCATGTCGATAGCCAGGAAATCGGTGTCCATATAGACACCGCCATTGTGGTAAATCAATGCATAGCGCATTGCATCCGATTCTGCCGCTTCGTATGGGATTCTGAAGAATTCTTCCGGTGCATCCGGAATCCTTGCAGCATGGCGACATGTGTTGGAGTCGATTTGAAAGCTTCACGCATCGACGTCGTGCATTGTAAAAAATCCATTGCACCGAGTCTCCACTGTCGGACATTCGTCCTGTTGATCAAAACTGGCTTCCCACAGCGGCCACCGGATGCACGTTCCCAGGACTGCAAATTCAGATGGATGTACTCCTTAGTGGCTTAGCTTCCTGCCAAGTTGCATGGGATGCACGAAACACTTGCATTGTGCAGTCCGGTGGCAGGAACTGGACGCGAATAGTTCCTTGGATGCTGTCCAGTTTGTTCTCGACAGCACAACCACCACCATCAACGAGGTCCATGCAGCCAGGAACCACATAGTGAAGATGTTGCAATGTTCAATCCGTCCTGCCCTGTGCTTGAAAGCTGAAACTCCAGGAAACGCCAGGTATAAGGGAAACGTCCTGGGCGGTACAAGTGATGCTTACGATGAGCATTGCGTGCAACGGGGTACTGGGGCTTCGTGGCTGCATCCAAGCATCCACCACAGCAGCAGCCGCATCATGCTACTGTGTAGATTACTTCATTCTGTCGAGATGGAAAACACTGCAGTGTGTTCACGTGCCAAATTTAATCCGACGCTTCCACTTCTCTGCTGCGTCATCTCGACAGTTTTGCACGGTCTGCATACATAATGTCTTTCAGCGACCGGCTGCGCTCAATACACGGAACAATCAACAAGAAAGCGCAATGATCCACATGGTTGCCATCACGGGTCACAACCAGCGCACATACAAAGTCATGGAGTTCGCACATGTTGGCGCATTGCTGGCGACGTTCCTGGCTCCATAATGGCACACATCGATTTGTTGAACATCTATGTCACACGGGCAGCCAACCACAACCTCGCGGTTCACATCGCTTGACGCAAATGTGCAACTGCTACCTGTGCAGCGTCTGCATCATCTGCGTGCCGCTTTCTCCGCAAGACTCGGCATTGAAGTTTAGCGCGCATGCAAATACATGACACCCCACGACAGGTGTAGCACCAAAGATGCCAGCGGAGGCGCACAGTCGGCAGTAAGTCCTATACCACACATCTACGGGAACACCAATGAATTTGTACGGTACTTGAACTGCGAAAATACGCCTGAGCTGTTTGGAGCGTGTTTTTTAAGATTTGTTTCCACGATCGTAAAATGCGCAAACAAATCAGCACGAGAGCGCGACTTCGTTTGCCGAAAACGTTGGGGTTGCGTTGGTACATATCAAAGGGCCTTGGTGCTGTCCTATGTTAATTTGTGTAAGTGTAATAAATATTTTGTGAGGGTCAGAGCACGCTTCTTTTCGGCACAAGCACCTAAGATCATACGAAGATACACTTACGCGAAAGCTACTGTATACTGTACAGACTTTCACTCGTCGACTGCTACTTCGGATACTGCTCAGATGTACTTCTTGTGTTGCGCGTGTCATCCTTGCAAAAAGGAGCCATGCCTGAGAGCCTGTTGCGCCACGGCGCAATGTTGTACTGCACTGCTGTCGCCACCGAAAGCGAAAGCTGCACCAAGAACCGTACCTGAGCAGGCTCCAGGTCGTGTTGTTCACGCTCTCCCCCTGGGTTGCGTAGAAGCCCATTCCACCAAGAGTTCATCTCCTCCATGTCCAATCACCACTGCTCATCGACCGTGTCGCTGTACAGGGCCGGCCAGTGTGGATTCGGATTGACCAGAGAGCTTGGTGCATCTGAGGATTGTTGAGCGCAATAGTGACCCGCCGCGACACCCCCAAGCCTCTAGCCTCTAGCCCCAGCCCCTAGCCCCTAATCTCGCCCGTAGCCTCTAGCCCCTAGCCGCTAGCCCCTTGCACGTAGCCCCTAGCCCCTTTGCTCCTACCCCTAACCCCAGATCTCGCAGCAACTCGTAATCAAGCACTCGCACGGCTGGTGCCGGTCCCCCCTCACCTAGGTGGGGCTCATCAAAACGATCGTCATATGTAAAGTTCCTAGGGAAACCATCAACTCCGGGCCCGGGCGAAGGTGGCGGAGCCGCGTAAAGTTCGTCTGGAACTGGTATTTCTACGACGTCGTCTACATACTGAAACCGCAGAACACGTCGCTGAGGCTCGAACTCAGGCCCCTTTCTTTATTTCCAAAAAGACTCAGAAACTTATCAAATAATCATATAACAGAATATCTCGTACCGGAGGATATTCAATCAAATATATTTCCGAATATAAAAGTATGAAAGACAGCATTCCAATCCTCGAAAGCAGCGGTCTGTTTTCGCGTCAGCGAAGCAGGGGCAAATCACGAGGGTATGCGATTGCGTCATCGCTGCCCTAGTCCACTGAGGACTTTACGCCCCTGAAGTTTCTAGGGAGGGAGGGCGGGAAAGAAAATTTTTGAGCTGCCTCGGCAGCCAGCCTCAGCCGAAACTGCTCTGGATGCGATAGCTCAAAAGTTCTGCAATTTAAAGCCTTGAGCCGACTTTAAGCAACACATTTTTTAACACCACTCCAAGCACACGCCATCCGACTATAAGTTGCAAGCAGACAAGTGTGATAGTGAGCTTACACAGAACAAGTCATCGGGGTGCTTCCTTCAAACGACATGTCGACCGCATAACAACATACTGCTGCAACTGCACACGCACTCGGAGGCATGACATGTTTTGCCCATAGGTGACCGTGGGATATCTCGGGTGACAGGTGCATAACGCACCTTCTGTACACACGCACTACGCCGCTACGCAGCAAACCGGAGCTTGCACAGCCTACGGCACAAGAGGCAGTGGAGCCTTCCAAGCACGTCAAGTTTAACAAGGTGCTCAAGAGAGNGCACTACGCCGCTACGCAGCAAACCGGAGCTTGCACAGCCTACGGCACAAGAGGCAGTGGAGCCTTCCAAGCACGTCAAGTTTAACAAGGTGCTCAAGAGAGCTGCAACACACCAACCCGCAGGTAGAGAAGAATCATTCGGCAGAGTGACGCGCTAAGGAGCAGGAAACGCAGGGCATCCGCATGACACAGGGTTGGGCGGGCGGGATCAAAATTTTTTTCACTGCATGTTCGAGCACTGAAAGCAGCGATCGGCATAGAATAGTTCTGGTCTTCAAGAAGGCAATTGCTGAATGGCTCAGGTCCACAAGAAAACACTTGCTTGACGCACGGGCGAAGAACTGCCAGGCTGTCTGCACAAAGAAAAATGTTTTGCCGCATTTTTGAAGCACCCACAAACTCCTTTTTGTTGGCCGGTTTTAAAACACTATCAAACCCGTTTGACCGTTAGCTTAAAGCCTTGAGCCAACTTTACGCAAAACATTTTTTATCACCACTCCAAATATATGTCATCCGACTATAAGTTGCAAGCAGACAAGTGTGATAGTGAGCTTACACAGAACAAGTCATCGGGGTGCTTCCTTCAAACGACATGTCGACTGCATACCAACATACTGCTGCAACTGCACACGCACTCGGAGGCATGACATGTTTTGCCCATAGGTGACCGTGGGATATCTCGGGTGACAGGTGCATAAAGCACCTTCTGTACACACGCACTACGCCGCTACGCAGCAAACCGGAGCTTGCACAGCCTACGGCACAAGAGGCAGTGGAGCCTTCCAAGCACGTCAAGTTTAACAAGGTGCTCAAGAGAGNGCACTACGCCGCTACGCAGCAAACCGGAGCTTGCACAGCCTACGGCACAAGAGGCAGTGGAGCCTTCCAAGCACGTCAAGTTTAACAAGGTGCTCAAGAGAGCTGCAACACACCAACCCCACTTAACCGTACTTGCTGGAATCCGCAACACTCAGAATCTCACACAAGGCTTTGTCCGCACTTGTAGCTGCCATAGCCTTTCCTTCGTACACCAGCTCTGGCATGCACACCCGAGACGGCTCGTCCGCAACGTTGGACGGGCGGGGCACCCTAGTGAACCACGTGAACACTCGGGCCAGGTCCTCCAATGTCAAGAACAGTTTTGCCAATCTGGCGCCCACGAGGTTGCGAGCAGTGCCACTGATCACTACATCCCTGGTGCCGTTGTTGTCGATATAACAAACGACAAGTCTGGAAAATAAGATCTGTTTGTGGAGCACGAAGGCTAACACCACGGCACATAGTTCGGCTTCAAATATCACTGTACTGCTCTTGTTGGCCCCTAGCTGGTTCATTACATTTGAGAACCGCTAAGTTCAACCGAAAAGAAATTCAAAGGCTCACCGTCGGCGTCAAACAGCACGCCACCCAGGCCACACCTTTTGGAATTTTCCGAGTTCTCAAACGCAGCATCTGTGAACAGGTACAGGCGCCTCGCTGACACAGGTGTAACCACACGCGGGGGGCCTTCCTTTAGAAGATAAAAAAACTGGTTTATGGCCCTGACCATTCCCTCGTCAATCACAGGCTCCTCCGTGGCTTGGCACAACCTGATGGCAGTTCCTGCTGGACCTTCCAAAAGAGTTGTCCTCCAGCAAACAACATGCGACCCTTGAGTCTTTCAAGATCTTTCCGGGTGGCCTGACGAGCTTCAACAAGAGTATCTAACATAGCTGCCACTTCGTCCACCCGCTTCTTTGTGTTCGTGAACAAGACCTCGCCATGCAGATACCTTTCAAAAGAAATCGAGCCCCGAACTCCCTACCGAACTCCTTGTCTTTATCCTCTGACACCCCCCAGCCCAACAAGCTGAAGAAGTTATGTACCGTCATGTTCGCCAACTGCTCCTCGCCTTCTCTGCAGAATGTAACAAAGTCGTCGAAAAAGTGAGTGGCCATGATGCTCAGGCATTTCACGAGAAGCCACCACAAACTATGTGCTATGCGCAAGTACCCATAGACCGCCCGACTAGCGCCGAAAGGCAACAGAACATCACGCCTTGGTGGCGTGTATTTTCGTGTAGTCTCGTTTTCCATAGCATTTGTGGCAGTCACATCAATAGTGTTGCACTAGATTTGTCCACACAGTATCATGGATTGTCACTTAAAATTTTTACGTTTCCCAGTCTGGAATGACTTAAGATTTGTTTGGGATATCGAGCATAAGTCGAGATGCACTAGACTTTCACAAGAGGTCCTGGGGGTCGAGGACAGAGGGCATGGCCTTAAGGTGNTGGGATATCGAGCATAAGTCGAGATGCACTAGACTTTCACAAGAGGTCCTGGGGGTCGAGGACAGAGGGCATGGCCTTAAGGTGTGGCTCCAGGAATGGCGGCCTGCAGGACGGGGGGGGTTGCGCCAAAAAACAAACAATTCTGGTGTGGAGGCCAGAGAATTTTTTTGTTTTTGGCGACCCCCCCCCCCCGCCAGGGGCCTCCTGGGCCAATCTACATATGCATACATATATATGTACTATACATACAAATATGTGTAAATGTGCATAGACACATACACACATATAATATATGTATATGTCTATGTATGTATATATATATACACACGTGCGCATGCACTTTCAGAGCCTATGCACACGCACACATACATACATACATATATATATATATGTATATGTATGCAGATAGACAGATACGTAATAAGATGGATAGATAGATAAAATGATTGATAGCAGATAAATACAGAGATAGTAATATGTGTATGTGTATATACATATACACACATAAACACATACATGGCTATGTACCACGGGCATGCATACATTGTTAATGTGGTATACATGCGACCATGTGTATGCAACCGCGAGGCTTGTAAGCAGTTATGCCCTAACTGGCGGGCCCCAAGTTCCGATTCCAAACCTTGAAAAGTTGATTGACAAGGAATGGTGGGTAAAGCATGTCAAGCATCAAATCTGTATGTCGGCAAGCATGGTTTCTATACCCGTATACATCTGTCTATGTATATAACATGATATATATATATATATACAAGGAAAACACGAACACGTTTCGGTCATATGCATGCACGTCTCTATGTCTGTAACAGCAGGGACTCTATGCAGTTGTGCACTCGAAGAAAACTGGAAGGCCGCAATAACTGCATAATTGCAGGCCCCGCAGTTGCATACACATGGTCACATGTATACCACAGAAACACCGTGTGTGTGTGTGTGTGCCCGTGATACATAGGTAGGTATGTCTGTATATATGTACACACACACAAACACAGATTTCTCTCACTCTATTTATCTAATATCTATCTATTTGTCTACCTGTGTATCCGTCTATCAAAATATACACATATATATTTACATGTGCGCGTGCACAGGCTTTGAAAGTGCTTGAACATGTGTGTGTATATGTGTATATACACATATATACATACATAGACATACATACACATAAATATACATAGAAATACACATCTATATGTAAATGTATGTGTGTATATGCACATATAAGCATAATCATATGTATTATACATATAACATGTATATGTAGGTTGGCTTCAAGGTTATTATGCATCTTTTATCCTGAGTGTCGAAGTTTCTCATTGCTCGCAACGCATCTTCTATTGAAAGCTGTCGGATGAGAGCCCAACATGTTTTCTTTCCTAGGATAAACTTGGAATTGGAATTGGGGGAGCCTTCCAGTTGGACATCGCCCGCATGCACACCACATGTGTGCGTCGATGATTTTAATGTCCTCGATGCTGCACTACAGTAGTCCACGTGCAAAGCCAAACCCGATTGAAAATCGTTTGGATGGCTCGCACCGAGAACGCTCTGCTTCCTTTTTTGGGTGTTTGTGAGATGCAAACTTGCAGGTTCAGCACTTCAACTACTCGTTAAACTTCCAGAAACAGTGCTTCTTGCATTGCTTTATCTTGAGAAGACGCTTGATGAAGACATCAAAGTCTTTCCTGCCGGCCAACGCAGACTTCCGCACTGATGCGCCGATGGTCTTGTAGCCGGGTGGGAGCGATGACTCGTTCACCACACGTGTGGCCATGTGCACCAACTTGCAGAGTTTGCATGGCTGCTACGAGGACACAAGCTTTCACCAGGCAAGGACCGAGAGAAATGCACGAATGGCCACATGCTCCAACTTGCAAAGTGTACAGTCGTTTAAGTTGCTGCTACGAGGACACCACCCGTGATTAATGGCAGTAGCGGCATGGCCTTCTCCCAGCGATGAATAGGCGAGTTTCCCACCTCATGGCCATGGACAGGCCATGGTGTTGGCTTCCATTGCATATGGCCTGTGCCACGTTTTAGCGGGCCGCGAGTTTCTCTCCCGCATGTACAAAGGATTTCTATGGTCTGTTCGCNCTCCCCACTGCGGCCTTACTCCGTCTGCAGGCACGTGGGCCCCGCGCCACCTGTTAGGAAGAGGAGGGGCGGCGTCGTCCCTGCGCCTTGTTGAGGGGAAGCGTTGGCCCTGCGCTTGTTGAAGGGCGTAGGCGGTGTAAGGTTGCTACTGGGTGACAGTCTGTGCTCCCGACTGTTTGGGCTGTGGCAGAAGGTTATCCTGGTGCAAGCTATGTGGTTTGCAGGCTGCTTTCAAGGTTTTAAGGACCCGTTGCAGCGCTCTGCTATTTCTGTGAGTGCAGACTGTGTGTCGACTCCCTGTGCAGGGATCACGGGTCTCCTTGCCTATACACTCCTTGCAATGCCACGGTGAGACATCAGGCAAACTGCTTCCTGAACCCAATCAGTAGTGAGCCGCAGGGAAGGTTCTTCCCTGGGCAGTTGTAGCTTTTCCGGGCGTATTTTCACCTTAGTGCACGAAGGAGAGGTACGGACACCTCATCCTTTGGCCCCTTTTATTTTACGCGTTTCACCCGATTTCCCGTTGAGCTCTGCTCCGGAAGGGCCTACTGGCCGCTAATATTTTACCCTGTCGAGCCTCGCTCCAGGAAGGCCCAATAGGGCGCGACTCATTTGCTCGCCGAGAAAGAAAAGTTTGCCCCCACCCGCGACGGAGCCCACGTCCTGCTCCGCAGCAGTCGGCTCCCTCGGCAGGGATGGTGCTGCGTTCTCGCTCGCCGACGAGGCATAGCTCTGCAGAGGCCCCAGGCCCGGGAGGCTCGCCGCTGGATTCCTCCGAGTCTTCTGCCACACCGGAGGTGGTGCTGGAGGGGCAGGACATCTCTAGCAGGCGTCCTCTGCCTTTCCCGGTGGGACTGACCGGCCTGCATGCAGGAGCCGAGCCGCCGGGCAATGTTGTCGCGCGGTTCTTTCCGGAAAGGCTTCTGATGATCCTTGACCTTGACACCCAGAAGCCGATGGAGCCTCTGGCGCTCAGGCTGCTTAAAGCCGGCAAGTCGCGGGCTGTGTACGACCTGGTTCCTCCCCGTGGCTTTGTCTACAAAGTGTCTCTTGAGGGCGGACACGGCTTAGAAGCAGAGATCGCCCGGTCCTTGCCNCTGCTTAAAGCCGGCAAGTCGCGGGCTGTGTACGACCTGGTTCCTCCCCGTGGCTTTGTCTACAAAGTGTCTCTTGAGGGCGGACACGGCTTAGAAGCAGAGATCGCCCGGTCCTTGCCGCTGATCACACCGGAGACCCTTTCCTACCCTAAGCTCATGCTTAAGCTCTACTGGGAAAGGGAGGACACCGACTACCTCCTCTTGTGTGAGGTTCTGCGGCAGAGGAAAGTGCAGGCACTTTGTGACCGGTGGCCTGGCACGATCCCGGCCCCACTTGTTCTGCATGCAGCCGTCGTGGTGGCCCATGCTGCGCGGTAGTGGGGGCTGAAAGACTTGGGTGCTTACAACCTCTTTGTAAGCACCCAGGGCCGGGGCTATATGGTTGGGTTCTTGGATATGGCGGACTGGACTGAGTGGCCGGGCGACCACCGGGTATACCCTGGCAAACAACGCTCCCGCGGACTGCTGACGTGTGCTGGACAGAGGGAAGTTTTGCGGGGAATTCTGGAGAGCCTTGGAGGCAGGTCCCCGGACGAGGCGATCGCGCTTTTGCGGCCGCACCTCACCGAGCAGTCTGTTCACATCTTGCAGGACCAGGGAATTTTGTGAATTCCTGCCAACACCCCCCCCCCTCTCTCTCAGCTTGCTGCCGGCGACCTGCGTCAGCCCTGCCTCTATATGAGGTGGCCTCACTTGTTTTGCTGGTTACAATGCACAACCAGCCGGGACGGGACCTCGCCTTTGGGCTGAGGTCCCTCCCCGCCCGTGAAGGGTNACCTGCGTCAGCCCTGCCTCTATATGAGGTGGCCTCACTTGTTTTGCTGGTTACAATGCACAACCAGCCGGGACGGGACCTCGCCTTTGGGCTGAGGTCCCTCCCCGCCCGTGAAGGGTTACGACGCCTTCTGTCAGCCGCCAAAAGACAGGGGTGGTGTGCCTGCACTGAGCTCTGTCACCTTCAGCTCACTACCCTTGCCAACCATGACTTGAGCAGGTTTCAGCCTGCGGCTGAGGCGCGCTGCTGACATAGCCTCAGTTCGGGGGCCCGGTGCACCTTTCTTTACGCATTTTAGCTTCCCTCTAGGCGGCCCGGGGTCTTCCTTTGCCTTTGCTTAGGTTTTGGTTGGCCTCGGCCCTCGACTTTGCAACACCTCTCCTTGCCGGGTGAGGTATGTTGCTCCTGCGGAGCCCTGCGCTTAGCATTGCCAGTAGGCCCCTTTTTCCCTTCCTTTCATAGGTTGGCATTGATCTCCCGTTTGGGCCAATCGTGTGGGATCTCGGCTCTGCGGTGTGGGGCCGTCCCCCCCCCCCCCCCCTTGCATCCCCTGTCTCAGGTCAGCTTTTGTCGAGCCGACGCGAGCCAGGTCGGGGCCTCACCTCTGGGTTCGAGGCTCTNCCCCCCCTTGCATCCCCTGTCTCAGGTCAGCTTTTGTCGAGCCGACGCGAGCCAGGTCGGGGCCTCACCTCTGGGTTCGAGGCTCTCGCCGATTATGCATCTGCCCTGGAACCCTATCCAGCAACTCCTTCTTTGCATCCACCGGAGGTTTCCTTCCCTCTCCTAGGTTTCTGTTGGGTAAGGTCTTGTGTTCCAAGGCCTCTGCGCTGAGCTTCACACGTGGTCTTGCCTCTCTGTTCTCAAATGTATGGGCTGAGACCTCCCACTCGAGCCATAATACGTGTAGTTCCAGCTGGGCAGCTTCAATGCCTGTGCTTTGACCCCTTTTCTTTGCCTGCCTCAGGCCAGCATTTGTCGTGCCGACGTGAGCCAGGTGAGGGCCTCACCTCTAGGTTTGAAGCCCCACCCTTCAGCACATCTTTCCATACATCTACTGGAGGGTTTTCCCGTGATCTTCGAACCAGATGCCAGGTTTGGCGTACGGGCTAGGCTTCCCCAGTGACAGCACGCTGCCAAACCAACACTGTTAGTCAGTGCTGCTACAGCTCTGTGCAAGGGCATTTGCTTTGACTCTTTCTGAGAGATCTCGCTCTTGGGCAGAGGTTTCTGGGCAGTGAGGGGACTACCACCAGGGCCTCGCTACTTGGCTGAGGCTCAGTAGTTTGAGATCCGTGTACAGGTGGTAAACTGTGTACAGCTCTCCCCTCTTTTGGCCTGTAGCCTTTAATTACTGCACGCTTTAGTTACAGTTGGCCTCTGGCCGTGGACTCTCGCGCCACCGGAATGAAAAGTTTGCTCCTGGCTCAAGGCCATGAGTGCTCAAGCCTCCAGTGCCGTCGTGGCCGCCAGCCTTGAGGCCGTAACTACGGGTGGGTCCTTAACAGGCTCGAACCTAACCGCTTGTTTCCTCGTAGNGTGCCGTCGTGGCCGCCAGCCTTGAGGCCGTAACTACGGGTGGGTCCTTAACAGGCTCGAACCTAACCGCTTGTTTCCTCGTAGGCTGCCTGTGCAGCAGGCGGGGTAGGTGCAGTTCCAGCTCCAGCCGAAGAGCAGTAGTCTGCCATGGTCTGACACTTCCTTGTGATTCTCTTGATTTTGCATGGTTTGATCGGTTTTGCTTGAATTTTGCAGTGCAATTTCTTGCGACAAGTTTTGGCCGGCCCTTCTCGCGGAAGTGAGTTCTCCTGNTGGTTTGATCGGTTTTGCTTGAATTTTGCAGTGCAATTTCTTGCGACAAGTTTTGGCCGGCCCTTCTCGCGGAAGTGAGTTCTCCTGTAGGCGAACATGCAGAGCAGTACTTTCCACGTGAGGGGCGTTGGTCTTTCACTGTGGCTGCCGGTCTTTCAAGCACCTTTGCAGGAAACGTGTTCCTCTTGGCCTTTTGGACGATGCTCGCTTTGCCGCTTCTTTTCCCGTTAACAGGCCCTAGTCCTCGCCTTATGGGCTGAGGACTGTGTACTCGAAGCGGCTTTGTTTTATGCCTCGCTGGTCAGTGGGTTGCTTTCCCGGCCTGGACGTGGCACGCGCACTCATGACAGGCTGGCCTTCCCATGTGTGGTGTCATGCAGAAGGTTCAGTCTGGACCACTCGTGGGCTGTTGCTGAGCAGCAGCAACTGCAATTGCCTGGGGTTCTTTGTAGGGTCGTGTTTGCTCTAGTTCCCTTTCATGCCTTTGCAGGTGCCATGAGGGGTTTTTGCCAAGCATCCTAAACCCATGCCTCGCTTCTTTTGAGGCATGCTCGTATTATGCCCTGCAGCAAGTCCCCGTCTGTTGTAGGCAGCTGTCGCTGCTGGGCGCAGGGACTCTGTGTGGCTTCATGCTCGCTCCCGGCCTTTGGTTTCGCCTCCTCGTATGGCTGGTGGTGAGTTGGTATAGGCACTAGGTGTGCAGCTTCCCATTTGCTGACAGCACTTGGTGAGGACACGCGCCTGCGTGTGCTCCTGCATCGCCTAGTCAGTTCTCGGCCAGCTG